>RQJG01053113.1:0-15373 GCA_009756435.1 Chionodraco myersi
TTGGCTTGAAGGGCGGTCATGTGATTCAAAATCAAAAAAAATAAATATTAATAAATTAAAAATATTGAAAGATTGGCATCAAAGGAGGACACATAGATTGATAGATATGCAGTTATTAATAACATCTAAAAAAAAATCCCCTTTCCCTCAAACTTTGCGCGACCCCCCTGGCGCCCCCCCCCTGGCGCCCCCCGGGGGGTCGGGGCCCACTTTGCACTGTAATAGGGGAGCTTTAAAACGGTGTGAATTTAAATATGTTCTTTAATGTTCCACGTGCGCTTCCTCAGCGCTCCTCGTGGGCTTCGTGTTGACGATGGCCAACTACAGCTTCTTCTCCTCCCTGCTGGCCTTCTTCCTCACCTCCTCCAAACTCACGCGCTGGGGCGGAGCGCAGAAGAAGAGGATCGACGCCGACTACAAAGAAGGTGAGATTACCAGAGGGGTTGTCTTCATTCTTCCCTGCTCTTGAATTGTTCTGATGAACCTTCGGGTGTGTTTCAGGCGGTCAGAGGAACTGGATCCAGGTGTTTTGTAACGGAGGAGGCCCCACAGAGCTGGCACTGCTTTACATGATCGAGGTGAACACACACTTTGTGATTTAACTGTTAGATCCTTGAAAAGTTATAATCCCACATCGTTAAGACCTTCCTCCAACTCGGTAAAAGTACTATCAGGAGGTAGGGCTGTCCCGAATACCATTTTTCGGGCTCTGGATATTCGGTAGTAATCGGCAGCGAGTATTCGGCCCGCGCGGGGGGGGGTGTATTCACGGCATTCATTTTGTTATTCTACAGTATTGTTGTTTTATAGTTATTTGTTAATGTAACCCAGTTTGTGTTCTTTGAAATTGAAAAGGATATCGCATTGTGTTGCAGTTGTATATGTCTTAAGTGTAATTTGGCTTGGCTTCCTATTTGTGGACATGCTTTTATTTTGAAGGAGTTAGCGCAGTTGACAGGGAGTTGTTGTTGCTATGGAAACAACGTGACGGAGATTAACGGAGAAAATTAATATCTACACATAAAGACGGAGAAAGTAGTAAACGATAACGTTTATGGTTAAGTGTTGGCACCCCGCGAAGAGGCACAAGCTCTTACGTTGATATTGGAGATTTAAATACATTCAATTTGGGTAAAAACGGGAAACAACGAACAAAACGATTATCCGAATAACGAAATAGAAATATTCGGATGTAGCCGTATCGGTCTGTCTGTCTGAAGTATTTAATGTGTATATCTTTTGACATAAAAAAACATATTGCAGGCACATATTTATTGTAATTTCTTCAGACATTTATTACCAAATTTGTATAACAAATATTGTAATTTTTCAATACGTATTTATTCACATAATGTAATTTCTTGGAATTTCTTCTCATATTTTCTGGAAGTTCTTCACATAATAAAGCGGTAGGTGTTTTTGTATATTGGTTGTTAGCTAATTCTGCAGCTTTCTTCATGTTTGTTTCATCGAATATGTACAGTAACAAAGTAAAGATACTTGGCTAGTATTCCTCCACTTTCTGAGAGTATAATTCGAACAAGTCTTAGTATAGTTTGTCGAAAATAAATCGTACTACACTATTATTTTCTGACATTTTCTGAGAGTGTATCATTTAATTTAATGTGTGATTGTGTGACTTTGTTGCTACCTCTGTAAAGCGACTTTGAGCACCTGTAAAAGCGCTTCCAAAATAAAGTATTATTTTCATAATATACACCCGTGTGTGTCAGGCGGGTCCCGGTGAGATCGCCATTGACTTCGGGAAGCAGTACACGGCCTCCTGGATGTGTCTCTCTCTGCTCGGAGCGCTCGCCTGCAGCGCCGGGGACACCTGGAGCTCTGAGGTGGGGCCCGTGCTCAGCCAATCACAGCCCAGACTCATCACCACCTGGAAGGAGGTCCCCGCAGGTGAGAGGCTTTCACAACATACTTTAATATGATGGAAAAAGTGAGAAAAGTCATAGTATAGCAGGTCGAAAAATGTCAGAGGGCGTTATTCAATCAGATAACAATTATATTCCTGGTGCATTTTCTCTATTCTACTTTCTCTCTTAAATGTCCCTCTCTCTTCGCCCCAGGGACCAACGGAGGAGTGACTGCAGTGGGACTGTTGGCCAGTTTCCTCGGGGGTCTCACGGTGGGCGTGGCCTATTACGTGACTCAGCTGCTGTTTGTGGGGGATCTGAACATGGCCGACCCTCAGTGGCCCATCATGGTGTACGCAGGCATGGCCGGGCTGCTGGGGTCCATGCTGGACTCTTTCCTGGGGGCTCACATGCAGTACTCAGGTGGGAGCAGTACAGTTTCAGCATACAATACTGGGGCTGGACCTCGCTTTTTCCAACACAGTAACAGTGTAACCCTGTCTGTGTTACTTTTATTCTAACTGTAATTCCTTCTTATCATGTGGAGCTACACTTCTTCCTTTCATTGATACATTTAAATCCTCCTGATTACCAGCATATAGCATACCTTGCTGCCACCCTGTCGCTGCTATTCTCTGCCTCAATCCTCTATCAGCTGGAGGCACAGCTTCCTACCTCACCTGAATCCCTGATATGAAAGGCCAAATCGTGTTCTATCCCTGTGTGGTGTGTGTGGGGGGGGGGGGAGCCCCACCCTTCAGAAACAGAGCGGAGGGAGAATGCGAGTACGCAAAGCAGTGGACACTGAAACATGCACATACATTGGATAAATAACATAGGCGTTTAGTTTATTTAATAAAAGAGCACATGCTCGATGTGAAAAGTGACCGTAGATTACTTCAGTTGCAATTTGATGCTTTTCTTTTTTTTAAACACCTTGAATTTCAGACGGGGCGCAGCGTCCCGTTGGCAATGGTAGGGGAAACACTGTATATATATATCTTTTTAGTGTGAACGCAAAATCTCAGGAACTATCGGAACTATTCCTGGGAAAAGTACTCCGGTGTGAAAGCGCATATAGTATAGTATGTGGAAAAAGTGAAAAAAAGTCATAGTATAGTTATGTCAAAAACATTTTAAAAAGTCATAGTATTGTAAAAGTCAATACTTCACAATTGACAGAAGTGGCTCGATGTTTCCAGGCCATGTTGTCCTGAGATATTTCATTCACAAAAACGAAAGTCACTAACCAGCGTCTCCTCCGTCCGTCTGCAGGTTTTGACGCCAGCATTGGGAAGGTGGTCAGTTACGAGTCGGCCACAACGACCCGGATCTGTGGGAAACCCATCCTGGACAACAACGCCGTGAACCTCTTCACCTCCGTCATCGTCGCCCTCGTCCTGCCGGGGTTAGCGTGGGGGATGTGGCCGCGATAAATCCACTGATGAACGACGCTTCACTCGGAGACATTTGAGAAATCTGTTGATCTGATTGGTCACAGAAGCACTTTGATGCCATCATGGAGAAGAAAATAAATACTGACCGATGTTCTGCCAATGACTGCACATGTATTGAGTGGAAGTGATTGAATCGATGGATTTTACATGTTTTGGGAGATTTTCCTAAACATAGGGAAAGAAACTGCAATATGTTCAGGATGTTGGGGGATTTCCTATCTTTCTAAGAACCACAATTCACAGCAAACTATTTTGTGAGTCTCCAGAAGTATCAGTGGTTTACCGACACATCAAGCCTACAGAGTCTGAAGAGAGTAGAGATGCTAAACGATGAGATCGGTCATGTGGACGTATACAAAAGTATAATTTGACCTTAAATAATTCAGTGTCTTTGTTCTGTGTTTCTGATTTGACCTTGCTTGTTTAATGTCATGTTTCGACACTTTAAACCGTTGTCTTGTATTGTCACTGATCTATCCAGCATCGTGTTTAACATAATATATATTTCCTGCCTTTAATTTATGTGTTAATAAACCTGTCCTACTTTGAAATTAAAGGTGTTTCCGTTTGTCACTTTTTCGACATACTACGACTACAAAGCGTATTGATTTTTACCCGTTCCCCAATTCTGGCTGTTGTTATCGTTTGTTTTTAAATCTCTCAACGGGCCGGCCCCTCAGAACATCTCCGACCTCCTACAGGTGTCCTTTTTTATTTCAGTGTCTGAGCGAAAAGGCACGAAACCAAACCGGTCAGTGACACTGACGTCGAATGAGAGAAGAAGATGCAGAGCCAGGTTTAAATTAACATATTTATAAAGTTTACACAACAGCAGGCGTACAAACACACGCACACACACATCCCCTAACACACACAGCTTAATATCTACACACGTCATCCTGATTGATTAAATACAGCAGGCTCAAAACACCAGGAGCCGGAGAAGGAGAATCCCCCCCACACATTTGTAATGATGTCAGCATGTCGTGTTTAACAGCAGGAAACATCTGGAAATCAAAACAACTGTCATAAAGTCTTAAATAAATAGAATCTTTCGGACGGTAACCGGCTGAGAAGACGCGCTTGCTCTGTGCTCTTGTAGTGAAACTAACTTAAGAGAAATAATAACAATCAAGCTGCAACTTCGAAATGTATCATTAACTGGATCGACTGGTTTTAAAATGTCCGAAATAGAGAAAGGTCGCGCAGTTTCTCAAAGTCCACGGCATTGTTGTTACGTGTCGATTTATCCGTCTGCAGAGATTCGGTTTGATCTGATGTTGACCAATAGGAACTCTTCACATCCGAGAGGCTGCTTTTAAAACCTTAATGAATATTCAAAATAGTATGAGTTCAGTGGACGAAGCATCGCAGCTTGTTGTTGTTGCTGTACTTGAAGAATAAGGAGAAGTCAAATCAGCCACTTCCCTGGAGAAATGAATTGAACCAGATTTCTGATTCTCTTTGCATCAAACCACCCGGACTGCGTTCCTCATATGCTACAAACACGATTACAAGCTTATACACGTCGTTGGGGGGCGTCTTGGTATATTTTTAAGATTCAGCGAAGCCTACTTTAAGATCTGAAACATAAAACAATAAATAATATTTGACTGAAGAGTTTTGGATCAGCGAGGAACCTGGATGACTATTGTTCATCTCTGATCGAAGGTATTTATAAATGAGAAAACAAAGCACGGTCAAAGCTCCTCAGACATTTTCACTTCTCTCTTCATGTCTTCATATTTTGGAGTGTTTACAATAAAGCAAATTTCACATGTTGGATCCAACAACAGACAGTCTCTCTCTCTCTCACACGAAAACACACTCACACAAAGGAAGGAGGGTCAGGGGGCGGGGCTTCTTGAGGGAGCGGACAGCTGTGATTGGATGCTGGAGCTGTCTGTCAGTCACAGCTGGTCTTTGTAGTAGCCGAGCTTTGCTAAAGACATCTCCCTGCGGAGCTGCATCACCTCCCAGAAGATCTGCTCCGCTGGAAACACAACGAGGGTTAGTGTGTGTGTGTGTGTGTGTGTGTGTGTGTGTGTGTGTGTGTGTGTTGTGTGTGTGTGTGTGTGTGTGTGTGTGTGTGTGTGTGTTGTGTCTTACCATCCCTGCTGTTTGACCAGCCCTTGGGTGGGATGTAGCGAATGTAGGTGAAGAAGTTACACACTGCTGTGATCTGAGAGGAAGAAGACGGACAATTAAAAACGTATTTCTTATTGTGTGTGTGTGTGTGTGTGTGTGTGTTGTGTGTGTGTGTGTGTGTGTGTGTGTGTGTGTGTGTGTACTCACTCTGTATCTACAGTACGGAGAGACGTAGTAATAGTTGGATGAATCTCCAAACTTGATTCTGTGCTTACAGGTTTTGGTCTGACCGCTCAGCGCACATTTCCTATCAGAGACACAGAGGAATGAAAGAGAGACAGGAAGTCACTCGGCTGCTTTCATTTCAATGTGAGGAAAAACAACAAGGAAAGGAAGTAAGGAGAGAGGGCTGTTAGCATTTATCAAGGTTGCTCTCATCAGGATCGCTTTGATAAACCTGGAGAGGAGGAAGGATGGAAGGAAGGATGGAAGGAAGGATGGAAGGAAGGATGGTTTGAGTTAGTGCCCAGTCTGCTCTGATTGGTTAGCTGGCCGGCTCTGTTGTGATTGGTCAACCTGCTTACAGATGTCCCGCCCCCCTTTAGCCTATCACGTACAATGTGTTGGAGCGCTAGCCAATAGAGGCGCGAGTGTTCCGTAGTGATGTCACCGTGTTCCGGAACTTTCAATTTGTAGCCTCTGCAGACCCTTTACATGCACAGAAACCTTCAGAACAGACTACAGGAAAGGGACAAACCCCAAAAGCAGAACAGGGCTTCTTTAAGAAATGGGGGGGGGGGGGGGGGGCGCGGGGGGGGGTTAGTTGAATTTGTTTTGCCTCGAGGTAAAAGAAAAAAGCACCGTTGTTTTCCTTGTATGAAACATGTTCATTCTTGCTTTTGTGGATGTGAATTTTCATTATTCAACAAAGCTTTGGCAATATTGTTATCCTCAATTATGGTGAATGTCATAAAGTTTTAGAATTTTGAATTGAATGAGAAAGAGAGAGAGAGAGAGAGAGAGAGAGTCAGACTTACGTGACGAGTTCAGCTCTTCGCCCACTAGAGGGAAAGTGAAGGAAGATTTCATGACGATGAGAGTGAAAGCTCGATGGAGAGGAAAAGGTGTGAGTGAGTGTGTGAGTGTGTGTGTGTGTGTGGTGTGTGTGAGAGTGTGTGTGGTGTGAGCGTGTGTGTTGTGAGCGTGGTGTGTGGGTGAGATGTGTTGTGTGTGCCGTGTGAGCATGTGAGTGGTGTGTGTATTGTGTGTGTGTGTTGTGTGTGTGTGTGTGTGTGTGTGTGTGGTGTGGTGTGTGTGTGTGTGTGTGTGTGTGTGTTCTCACTTTGGTCCCCCGCACTCTACAGCCGAGGCCTTGACGACGGGCAGCGGCTGGAACCCGACCGGCTCGACGCTGAGGGTGTTCTGCTCCACCGCCTCCAAGATGGCCGACCCCAGCTGAGAGGAAGATGCAGGAAAACAATCTGAACTTTTCGATCCGTTACGATTCTAAACTGAAGCAACTGAAGCCCCATTAACTGAGTCATCATCAGCGTATCGGTCAGAGCCTGGTAATTACCTGCTGACGGAAACTCTGCTACACAATTATCATTATTATTATTGAAACATGGCCGGTAAGTTTCAAATTTGTCCGGTAAAGTAAATTCTTTCCGGACATTTGACCGGCGATAGACGCGTGTTCATAAGAAATGAGTCTGCAAACATGGCCACCATTCATCAAAATGTCTTTGCTGAAAGGCGGGGCTTAGAAATCAATGCTCAGTGTCACCACCCGATCTGCAGCCCTGCCCGATCTGCAGTGCGCATGTGCCAGATGGTCCGCCATATTGGAGAACTCCGTACGGCAACCCAAGAAGGACACTTGACACAGTGGCTTTTGGCAAAGCTCGGGTCGTGGCTGAACCCGTCTCTGCGGTCCTGCCTTGGGTCTCATCATACTACTTCCCTGATGGCTTCCTCTGGATTGTTGACATCCTCGTGGATTCATCTTCTCATTACAGACGCATGCATTTCCTAACATTCGGTCTATATGCTGTAACATGTATTATCTCTTGAATTTACACACGGCATCTATTGCAGTCTGTCCGTCCTGGAGAGGGATCCCTCCTCTGCTGCTCTCCCTGAGGTTTCTCCATGTTCCCTTTAAACTGAGGGTTTTCTCTGGAAGTGTTTCCTTGTACGATGTGAGGGTCTAAGGACAGAGGGTCTAAGGACAGAGGGTCTGAGGACAGAGGGTCTAAGGACAGAGGGTCTCCCTGAGGACCAGAGGTCTATAGGACCAGAGAGTCCTAAGGACAGAGGGTCTAAAGGATCAGAGGGTCTAAGGATAAGAGGGTCTGAGGACAGAGGGTCCTGAGGACAGAGGGGTCTAAGGACAGAGGGGTCCTGAGGACAGAAGGGTCTAAGGACAGAGGGTCTAAGGATAGAGGACTAAGGACAGAAGGGTCTAAGGACAGAGGGTGCTAAGGACAGAGATCTAAGGATCAGAGGGTCTGAGGACAGAGGGTCTTAAGGATAGAGGGTGCAAGGACAGAGGGTGCTGAAGGACAGAGGGTCTAGGACAGAGGGTCTAAGGATCAGAGGGTCATAAGGAACAGAGGGTCTGAGACAGAGGGTCCTAAGGAACAGAGGGTCTAAGGACAGAGGGTCTAAGACAGAGGGTCTAAGACGAGAAGGGTCTAAGGACAGAGGGTGTAAGGACAGAGGGTCTAAGGACAGAAGGGTGTAAGGACAGAGGGTTGTAAGGACAGAGGGTCCTAAGGACAGAGGGTGTAAGGACAGAGGGTCTAAGGACAGAGGGTCTAAGGACACGAGGGTCTTAAGCAGAGGGTCTAAAGGACAAGAGGTGTAAGGACAGAGGGTCTAAGTGACAGAGGGTGTAAGGACAAGGGTCTAAGGACAGAGAGGGTGTAAGGACAGAGGGTGTAAGGACAGAGGTCTAAGACAGAGGGTGTAAAGGACAGAGGGTCTAAGGACAGAGGGTGTAGGACAGAGGGCTAAGGAACAGAGGGTGAAAGGACAGAGGGTCTAAGGACAGAGGGTGTAAGGACAGAGGGTCTAAGGACAGAGGGTACTGTAGGCTATTTTTATTTTATGTACAGCACTTTGGCTCGACCAGACATCGTTTATAAATGTGCTATATAAATAAAACTTGATTTGATTTGGTTGAAATAAATAAAAGGAGTTGTTAAATAAGTGAAGTCACGTTGTAAGAACAATAACTCATCTCTCTCTCTCTCTCTCGAGTTTTCTTTTTGAGCTTTGCCAAAAGCCACTGAGTCAAATGTCCTTCTTGGGTTGCCGTACGGAGACCATCGGGTAGTGACGCTCATGAGGTTGAGACCGTGCTGACGGCGTCTCTGTACCTCACACTTGCTGAAGGTGAGGCAGGGGTAGATGTCCTCTCGGTAAACTATCTCCAGGAAGCAGCAGCTGCGCTCCAGCGTCGGCTCCTCCCTCCACGCCTTGAAGTCGCTGAACAGCTGACTGTCCACCTGCACAACAACAACAACAACAACAACACAGGTTATCATCAGAATCAGAAACAGGTTTATCACGGGGAATTTGACTTGGTGTCGTGGCGCGCACATAAAGGTAAAACAACAGATAGAGAACTATTTTAAGAAAACTATAATAACATAAAAAAATATTCAAAATAATAACAAATAGTCAAATATAGCAGCGTTTACAAAGAAGGAGAATTGAATAAAATATGGGATGAAATTCGGCAGTAATAAAAAAGAAAACAGATGGTGTGTGCATTAATATAAACCGTATTTCATTTTGTCTTAATTTACATTATTTCATATTCTGTTCTTGATCGTGTTCTATCGACAGGTACAGAGACTGTTTGCACTACTTTTGTTTTGTATTTTATTATATATGTTGCGTTGTGGGAGGAGCTTAAGTCAGGAGAATGTCATATGGCGCGTTTCCACTGCAGCGGGTAGCTCGCTTTAAGCGTGCCGAGCCGTGCGGGGCCCGTTTCTGGTTGCGTTTCCACTTGGCCTAGTTTTGGCCCGGGGCGACTTTTTCACCTTTTTTCTGGCCCGACTACATCGTGGTTCTCGGGCCAGGAACAACCGGGCTGAGTCGGGCTGAGCATGCTAAACGAGAGAGAGAATCGCTGGCCAGGGGGCTACAACTACAACAAGATGAACATATTGTACCGTGATTTAATTGTAATACACGTTTCTAAATGATGCCGAAGTAACACCACACTGATACCGGTTAGTAAGAACCATGAATTAATGCTTTGACAAGTCTGCAGACAGACGGCAGAGAAACACCTTTTAAAATGCGTGTTTTCTGAATGTAGCTTGGCTAAGCTAACGTTATATATGCTCCGACCGTCCACACTCACAACAACGGCCTACAGACATAAACAAACCAGCGACTGTATTCTCCATGACACAGGCAGTCTGTGGTTTGGACTTGTTTCACTTCTGTCTAGTTTCTGAACAGATATGAGGAGCTGTGAGCTCTGAGGGCTAACGGCTAACGGCTGTGTTGCTTTTCTGGGGCTCTCATTGAAGATGACGTCACGGCTCCGCCTACACTGCGTTGCTATAGTTACTACCCCAGCTCCTAAACTGTAATGGAAACACAGCATAAAGTGAGCCGGGCCTAATAAGGCCTAACCAAGCCGAGCGAGGCCTGCAGTGGAAACGCGCCAATAGAGAACCGCAGTGACGCGTCCTAAAACCGGAAGTAAGTTAGCATTTTTACCACCTCCGGTTCCTTCGCCAAAAAGCAACTCCTCCAAAGGGTTTAGGAAACGATCTGAACTAAGGTCTGAGGTTGAGACGCATTGAAGAGACGTATCACGTTTTGTTCTACGACATTAAACCATCAGCAGTGACTCCGCTGGTGATTTCTGAAGAGTTGGCGTGTCTGAGAAACGATGGTTGTTACCAAGTGGCTGAATGGGACTACAGAAGTTGTACGTCATTATGCCGAACGCGTGAACACTCCTCTAAGTTAGTTTCTGTTCAGCTTGAAAGCCAGTCCCTGCCTCCTGCAGAGTGTTCAAACAAACGCTTCAACTCGTACAGTTTAGAATCTGTGTGTTTGAATATGGATCTGAAGTCGGCGAGACGTTGAAGCAGCGACCCTGCTGTAGCTCCTTTATAGCATCACGTTAGCATTTAGCTTCTGGGGACTAGATTTATGATTAGAAAATGATAAAAGTAGTTTCGACATGTGGAGATTATCCTCTGAACAAAACGTGATCCGTCTCTTCAATGCGTCTCAACCTCAGACCTGATTTCCAGCTGTTTTCCAAAACCCTACGGAGAGATTGCGTTTTGTCGAAGGAACCGGAAGGAGCTTACTTCCGTGTTTTAGGACGCGTCGCCGCGGCGCTCGAATAGCCATGTCTCGACTGTAGCTTATGTTCATATGACGATAAAACCTCTGAATCTTTGAGTCCTAATGTAATCATGACATCATTAGAGAACATAAACTCTCTCTGGTGTTAGCTAAGCTCCGCCCACCTCTCTGCACTCGCGTACGATTGGCTGCGTGGCCGAGGGGTCGGGCTGCGTCCCCATGATGGCGGAGGAGGTGCTCTTGTTCCTGCTGTGGCCCTTCCTGAAGGGGGTCTTGGATCCCCCCCCCACAGAGGGCAGCTCCCCCAGGGGGGAGGTGGGGGAGGAGAGCACCAGAGTCTTCAGCGCCTGCACCTCCGCCTGCAGGACGTCGATCTGAGGAGGAAGGGATGCTCGTGAAATTAAATTAAATAGGCAACAAACTAACGAGTAATAATACTGACTCAATTTTAACCAACTTTTCGTTTACATTGAAGTTTCTCGTTTGAACTTGTGCACCAACTTATATTTAAAGTAGTTGTGGAAGTGTGCTCACCTTCCCCAGAGCTTCCTTCAGTTGCTTCTCAGCGTTCGCCTGCTTGACGTTTGCCTCTCGGACCATTTTGTGGGCTTCCTGTTGAACACAAACAATTTCATTTATCTTGATATTTTCTTTGCTCACAATAAACATAATAGTGACAGGAAGTGAAGATTCAATCGTGTTGACAGGGGACAGAAAACACACACAGAGAGAGAGACGAGAGTCCCAGCTCCTCCAATGAGGGAAAGTCCAAAGAACGAGGAAGAGGAGGAGGAGGAAGGAGAGAGTGGTGAAGAACAGGAGAGAAAAGAATAATCATCTTTAAAAGGTCAGTTGGAGGAAAAGCTCATCCTCTCTGGCAGTGCTTCTCAGAGTGTGGTCCGTGAGCGCCCCCTGGTGGTCCGTGAGTATATTGGTAACATTTCCCATTTGAAATGAATAAATACATTTAAGTTTTCCGCACTCTCGCGGGAATATCTCCGCGATGCAGCGAGCTTAAGTTTCACTTTCGATTGCATGATATAGCCCAGCGCCACACCTTCGTCACACATGTTGCCACTTGTTTGGACCATTTTCAGGCGATTTGTAATCTGTTCTAGAAAGACCATGTGTTTTTGGATATTTGTGGAGTTAGGTGGTCCCCGAGTGTTTTTTTAGTGGTTAAGTCCTTGGTGTGAGAAGCTTTGAGAAACACTGATCTATGGGCTCGCTATTTTCTTTAAATTAAATAGATTTGCTGATTTTTAACATAATTAAAGTCACACTTAGAGAAATGACCAGTAACACTCCAAGGTAATATCTTTTAAACTATTTCATTTCTAGTCAGGTTAGAACTAGAAAAAAACATCTTCCCAACGCCTCCGTTTCTCATCTCTGCTGCCAAGGAGTAGTTTCTGTCTGCATCAGGAGGAAGGGAACAGGAAACAGGAAGCAGAGGAGACGAAGAGGAGGAGGAGGAAGGGGAGGAGATGAGGAGACAGACCTGGAAGAGGCTGGCGGTGAGCTCCTCCAGCTCCTGGCCCAGCTGATCTCTGACTTTAGACAACCTCTCACACTTCTCATCCTTCAACAGCAGATCCTTCCCCACGCGCGCACACACACACACACACGCACACACGCACACACACCACACACAAACACACACAACACACGCATAGATACACACACACATGCACACACACACACACAACACACACACACACACACGCATAGACATACACACACGCACACACACACACACACACACACATAGACATACACACACAGATACATACACACACACACGCACATACACACACATAGACATTACACACACACACGCACACACACACACGCACAGACACACACACACACACACACACAGAAAACAACAGAACAGAAAACAAACAACGCAAAATGAAAACACATGGGAGTGAAATCATAGCATGGCAACAACAAACAAAGATTATGGCTCGACTAAAAGTTGTTGTTTTTTTACTTTTTTAGTTTTTATTCAGGTTCCAAAATAAAGCTTTGAAAGTCTGTGAAGAGTTTTAACATATTTTATGATTTATTGGATTAAGTGTAACTTTATATAAAATCCACTTCATTAAAGTAATGTAACTTCTCAGTGCGTTCCACTTACCGGCTAAAAACAATCAATATGGATTTAAGCTGAATATTATAATTACAATAGTTATAGTTATTTTAGCTTTCTCTTTCCGACACAACGCAAAAAATAGACGTGCAAATTAAAACGTTGACATTTAAATTTACAATTTAAATGTCAACGTTGAGAAAAAAGCTTCACACTCTTTGGCACAGCGCTGCTAAAAGAAATACAAATACATGCATTTAATGAAAGAATAGGAATAACAAAATGTGACGTGATGTTTATTTAAGGAATGAAAATGTGTAGCAGTATTATGATCTGAAAAACACACAAACACACACTCTCCAACTGCACACACACATTCAATATCACATTCAAATTCTATCAGTTCATGACCAGAGGCTGTGTGTGTGTCCGTGTGTGTGTGTGTGTGTGTGTGTGTGTGTGTGTGTCCTACCCTCTGGGCCTTCACCAGCTCCTCCTTCAGCCTCTCGTATCCTTTCTCTCGGACCTCCATCACCGACGGGCTCCTCAGCCTCGACAGACTCTCGCTCAGAGCGCTGCACTCCTCTCCGTCCTCTGCAGACAGGAAGTGGCCTTCCAGAGACTCCGCCTCCTGGCCCGGTGCACTGTGGGTAACCATGCCAACAACAACAACGGTCAGTTAGGGTTAAGAGCTTATGTGGAAGGAAAGTCTTTGGACATATTGTCTACAAACGTATTTGGAAAAGATGTATTTTGTTTGCAGGTTCAGATCAATATCGTGTAGCTATTTCCATTGCGGACAGCGCCCCTAGTGGCGAGGCTGCAGATTGCAATCAACTAAATATCCTTTTACTCACCCCATAGCTCTACGATCTTTAAGACATGCCTTTATTTTGAAGTTCTTAACTGTAAAAAATAAATATGTTACCTTAAGCTACGGAATGTTGAGTAGATTTTTGTATAAATGTCTGGTAATAAAATTATCAAATCTTATCTAAGTTGCTTTTTGTGAGTTCATCTAAATGTAATTAATTGAGTTTAGGCATATATGTTATCGTCTCATATCCTTGGCAGGACGCTGAAATGAAATTCAAATGGTATGGTGGCAGAATATTTTAATACCTGAAATGAAGCCCAAGGAATCAATATAATATTATTTTGCGATGAAGCTGAGGATTTACTTTCCTGCAATCTTTTACTTAAGTCCTACAACACTTAAAAAGTCCCAAAGCCAAAGGTGATAAAAGTTATATGAAGTTAAATATAGATAAGAAACAAATCCTCATATCTGACAAGCTGCTACTAAACCATATTCACATATCTGCATTTCTTAGACTAATGACATTTAATCTAAGTCTATCTCCATAGATATCCTGGTAAAAGTCTCACTGAGATCAAAGTCTCTTTTTAAGAGCGACCAAGAGGGCAGCATGAACAAAGGAACAATACAGGCAGACGAATACAGCGGTCGTAAAACACAAGCGACCGTCTCAGAGCACCGAGTGTTTCCTCACCTTCCATTGTGGCTGTGGGGCGTGGAGTAGACGGGCTGCGTGGGGAGCTGGTCGGCCCGCAGGGAGGTGGGGCGGCCAGCAGGGGGCGCTCCCAGGGAGTGTGTGCAGAGTACAAATGCTGGGAGGCACTGTTGACGCTGGGGGGCGCTCTGCTTGGTTCTGAGGACGACACACAGGGAAACAACAAGACGATGAGAGTTGTCAAAAGAGAAACTGAAAATAATATATATTTGATTGATTTTATTAATGTTAAGCATCGAGGAACAACCGTTCACATTAAGGACACATGCTGGATCTTCAGTAGAAAACCCGATCCGTGACAAGAAGTCTGTAAACATCCTGAGAATCAGCAGGAAGCCGCACCCTGCGTCATGTGACGGAGGTCATTTACCTGGAGGTCAGGTGTGGTGGGGGAGGCGAGGTTCACCTCGTGGAAACCCTCCAGAGTCTCAGCTTTGCCCGGACCGCTGCAGGCCATAGCAGCTGCTGTCAGACATCATACACTCTGCATGCACACACACACACACACACACACACACACACACACACCGACACCAGCACACCACACACGACACACCCACATCATCACCACAAGGACCACGAACACTACACACACACACACACCACACGGACCACACATCCACACATCACACACACCCACACCACACACACACACACACACACAACCAGACACACACACACACACACACACACACAGAGATTTGAGTGAGGCAGCGACTGTTTAGTTTGTGTGTGTGTGTGTGTGTGTGTGTGTGTGTGTGTGTGTGTGTGTGTGTGTGTGTGTGTGTGTGTGTGTGTGTGTGTGGTACCATAGTGCAGCAGCAGTGGTGGATTGAAGGATGGGTGGAGGCTCTCAGTCAGTCACACTAACAGCAGGGTTCAGGTGAAGCAGTGACTCAGCAAAAAGAAACACCGACAGGTAACGTCTGTCCTCAACCTGAGAGAGAGAGAGAGAGAGAGAGAGAGAGAGAGAGAGAGAGA
>RQJG01053117.1:0-11199 GCA_009756435.1 Chionodraco myersi
TACCTGTACTTTCTACTTCTTACATGTTGAACCAAATACCTGTACTTTCTACTTCTTACATTTTGAACTCAAATACCTGTACTTTCTACTTCTCTCATTTCCCAAACAGCTGGTTCCTTTAGTCTGAATGTGTGTTTGGTGCGTGGTCATTATTCTTTAGAGTCACTGCGTGCCTATTGGTTGGAACACGATCCGTGTATCCATCACTTCCTGGTCTTCTCTAAAAAAGAGGGACCAATGGAAACGTTGTCATGTTGCCGTTGTTCAGCATGGAAACATTCATTAGCTAACAATTACATTATTGTTCTATTGATATAAAGGGAGGTCAGGTACTCTTTAAAACAGCTGCTGGCTATGGGTACTTTTTACTGAAGTACACTTCAAAGCCTCTTTACTTTTACTTGAGTAAAGAAGTTTAGTCAGTACTTCTACTTTTACCAGAGTATTTTTAAACACGAGTATCTGTACTTCTACTTGAGTAAAGGATGTGTGTACTTTTGCCATCTCTGGACACATCCTATTACACTATAATTTGATTTTAAAAGTCAAGTCTTAGCCTTAACTAGTGTGTCTCTACAGGGCTGAGCGCCGTCTCATCTCATCCTGGACGTCAGTACCATTTTGTTTATGATTCAAAGTCCATGACTGAAGCCCAGAGGTACTGCAGAGAGCACTTCACCGACCTGGCCACTGGCCACAGCATGGAGGACGTGGAGCTCCTGAACGACATGGCAGGCCCTCATGGCCAAGTGAGTTCACTTTCTCTCTCTGATATCTGAAAGCTATTCTGACTATTGGGTAGTTATATAACAGTATATAGGTGCGAACGTTTTAAAGGTCACCTATTATGCAAAATCCTCTTCCTCATGTCTCTTCTTCATCAACATGTGTCCCCTCTTCTCCATGTCTCTTCTACATCAACATGTGTCCCCTCTTCTCCATGTCTCTTCTACATCAACATGTGTCCCCTCTTCTTCATGTCTCTTCTACATCAACATGTGTCCCCTCTTCTCCATGTCTCTTCTACATTCAACATGGTGTCCCCTCTTCTTCATGTCTCTTCTACATCAACATTTGTCCCCTCTTCTTCAATGTCTCTTCTACCTCAACATGTGTCCCTCTTTTCCTTCATGTCTCTTCCACATCAACATGTGTCCCCTCTTCTTCATGTCTCTTCCTACTCATCATGTTCCCCTCTTCTTCATGTCTCTTCTTCATCAACATGTGTCCCCTCTGTGGAAAGAGACTCTAAAAGTTTCAGGAACAAAGATTCTCTCTCTTTTTGATCCATTTCTATAAAAACCTGTCTGAAAATGAGCTGATCAGATTTTGGCCACTTTATGATGTCATAACAATGTTTTGGTTTGTGTAACCATTAGCCAATCACCAACCAAGGTAACCCCCCCCACCTTATCACCTGAGTCTCCTCCTAGAGCACCATTAGCCGCGTACACCAAGTACTTTGCCGCACTTAGTTCCCAGCACTTAGTTCCCAGCACTAATGGCACATTTCCACTGCAACGGGGTCGCCCCGTTTAAGCGTCCCTAAGCGTCCTCGCTCAGGCCTCGGGCTGCCTCGCTGGCCGTCCGTGGCCGTGGCGCATTTCCATTACAGTTTAGGACCTGGGTAGCAGCGCAGTGTAGGCGGGGCGATCGGCTTTGTTGTTCCGTCGAGCTCCCGCTGGATTTTTATCATCCCCAATGAGATGTAGGAACGTCGTCACCTCCTCGGTCGACCACGATGTGCTTTTCTTTGACGTTGCCATTTTTGTAGCTCCTCCGTTTACAAAAATGCTGTGTATAAAAATGCTGCAAGCTTGCTTCTAGATATGCGACGCTAGGGATGATCTCGCTCGCGATCTTGTGACGATTCTCTCTGACCAATCAGCAGTCGAGAGTGTTGACGTCAATAGTTTAGCCCTGGCCCTGGCCTGATAGAACCACGATTTTATGGGGCCGGAAAAAGAGGGAAAAAGTACCCGCTAGCCGGGGCTACGCTATATGGAAAGGCCACCAAAAACTGGCCTGGCCGCTTGAGGACGATTAAGGACGCTTAAATGGGGCTACCCGCTGCAGTGGAAATGCGCCATTAGTTCCCAGCACTTAGTACCCCATGGAACTAAGAGCCGATCGCGTTCACACTGGAATAAGTTCCCTGTGGGAAGATTACGCAAATGAAGCCCCTGACGTCACTTCGTCTTCTTCTGCTTTGGGTTTACTGGCAGGCCACAAACCACTTCACTGCGTATACTGCCACCTGAAGTCCCCAGAGTTGGGGACTGGCCGACGCCGACACCTCCTCATCTCCACCGCTCCCATGTTTTCTTTTGTGTTGCCATAAGTTAGTCTCTCTGCGTTTGTGCGCTGGGCGAATGCTAATGCTAATAATGCTAATGCCAGGATAATAAAATGGCGGCTCTACAAAACTTTTCAGAGTTTTACGGGGCGTGGTTTGCAATTCGCCAAGCCAATCAGAACTGGGGCACTTTTTTCCCCCAGAAGAGTACCACCTCTCAGCAAGCACTAAAAATGGGGGTAAAAGTTCCGTCAATACGGGACGGTTGGCAACCCTAGTCTGAATTGACGCTGTTTGGCATCACAACGCTGTTATGAATGTTTCTCTGGTATAAAATGGGTGATGTTGGCATAGCAACCGAAGCTAAACTGACTACTTGCTATTGCTATCCTGTTGTGGCATAAGCCGTTTTCTACAGGCACATTTTACCGGCGTATTTTTCATTATGATTCTACTTGTGATAGTCGGACAGCACAACCTGTGCAGCCCATGTATTGATTCCATCCGATAGCTGCTATAATACAAAACAAAACGTCTGCCTCTCTCCACAATGATCAATAACAGCGAACGGACGGTCAAAGTAAGGTACAAATAAACAGAATCACACGAAGCCTGGTTAGTGTTGCCTGACTTTATAAAGTGTGTTTTTTTTAATAAGTGTGTGGTTGCCTTCTAGTCACTTTGCTCAGCGCTACTGCTTGTAGGCAGGCATGACGAGACTCTTCAGTCGACCCATGTTTGGGGGAGGTGGGTTTAGTTTCCTGCACTTGAAGTTGAATGTATCTGCGAAAAATAATAACAGGCATTTTTTGCTATTTTGTGACTTTTTATGTTTTCTTAGACTCTTCGTCTCATTTGAAGAAGCATTTACGTTTAAGACCAAACGCTAACCGCTAATGTTAGCTAACTACATTCAACTAACCTGTCTACTACTACTGTTAGGCTGGGACTGTTTAAATAAAGTTTGATTGTCATGTGTAAATAGCATACTAAACAAAGTATATTTACACGCAAAATGACCGCTATTAATCTGACAAATGATTATCCTAAGTATGGGATTAGTTTTGTATCATAAAGATAAAGCAACACTTTCTCAGAATAAAGCAAAACTATGAGTTTAAAAGAAACCAAAACTGAGTCCAGCAAAATAAAATACATTTCAAAAATAAAACTATAAGTTGCAAGCAAATCATTTGTGTAATCATGTAAACTATAAGTCTTTATAAAGTGGTATATGCTCAAAAATGGCGTACAGCAGTTTCAACGCAATGTTTGCCATTTATAAAATACTAACTTGACGGGAAAACGTGCGGTCCTCCACGCAAACTCTAACCCATGCGTACGCACTAAGCACAACAACGGGAGAGACGAGAAACTACGACACCGTTGGCAGAAGGAAGAATGGAGAGAAATATGTGGAAATAATACCATAAATAAAATGTTACCTCTCATTTATCACGTTTAATCATGTTTTATGCCGTTTGCCAGGACTTGATAAGTCGCTCGTAAAACACAGGAGGTATGGAAACTAAGAACACCATGTGGTCAATTGTACAGCTAATATAACACAACACATTGTATTTCCTTTAACTGGTGGATTATGGATATATAGTTGCTGATCGACAGCTGGAACACAAACCACCAAATACAAACAAATAATTCAGATCCAGTCGTCATGACTCCACTCCGGGGGGATTCCCCCATCATTTCTTACAGTCTCTCATCAAGGGGGGGTCTCCTGTCCCCGGTACAAACACACTGCCTGAGGAAGGCTATGTGTATTGTTTTTGTCATTAACTTTTTTCGGACCACTTATTTATTTATGTTGGTGACGATCCGACCTCCATGCTGCTACTCTGGTTCAAACGGCATCCACCAAACAATATGATTTACCTCGACCTCCCCAAAATAAGCTAAATCTGACACGGTGTGAGATGTCTTTTTTAGCTGTTCTGTCCTCATTTCCTGCGATCTCCTTCATAAAGTCAGTCAGAATGAATGAATGAATGAATGAATGAATGAATGAATGGGCGTTTCTTTGACTATTTATAGGCAAATATGGGCATTACGTGAAGCCCGCAAAAGCTGCACCGCATTTCGAGTCGGTTGTGATTTATAAAGGGAACCGGCGTAGGAAGTGCTGTACGTACGCACTTTCCTCGCCGGTACGCAATGTTCGGTGAATCGGAAAATGTCGGAACATTTATGGACCTATTTTTCGGATTTCTACTACGTAAGCAACCTTCCCACGTGAATCCTACGCACGGCGTTATAAATGAGGCCCCTGCACAAGCTTCATCAACGCGTTGTTGTTATCACAGTGTCATTTCATTTGACCAAATGTCTTTACATTTAATATATTTTATTATTATCCACTTTTTTGTTTTATGTCCTGTTATTTAAAACATTCTTTGAGACTTCATCTTCTGGTTCAAATTTCAATAAATGTAATTTGTATAATCACTTTTTTGTCTTTATTCTATATGAAAATGTTAGAGGTTTCATTCAAATCTGTTGATTATTCAGATCTTCCTCAGGCTAGGAATAGTACACTGAACAAAAATATAAACGCAACACTTTTGTTTTTGCTCCCATTTTTCATGAGATGCACTCAAAGATCTAAAACATTTTTTACATACACAAAATAATTTCTCTCAAATATTGTTCACAAATCTGAAAAAATCTGTGATAATGAGCACTTCTCCTTTGCCGAGATAATCCATCCCACCTCACAGGTGTGGCATATCAAGATGCTGATTAGACAGCATGATTATTGCACAGGTAATAAAAATAAAATAAAAGGCCACTCTGAAACGTGCAGTTTTGCTTTATTGGGAGCATGCCCCTGGACCCCCCGAGAGGAGGCGACGACCCCCCTAAAGGATGTTCGGTCCACCCCCCACTTATAAAAAATAGCACTGTACCCCTGCACCCCCCAACCCAACAACTCCTGGGCTAAGCCCCGGATCTCCTACAATCCTAAATCCGCCACTGGTTGGCAACCCTACTTTTGGCACTCAACGACTGCCATATTGGCTACGTAACGGAAGCTACACTATTAGCCACGATAATGGTTGCTTTGGTAAACACAGCACCACATAAAATAAAGTTATATAAGTGTGTTTTTGTCTCACTATTTAGATAACTCAGCACTACACTGGTGTAGAAAAGCAGCCACCATTAAAGTTATTTGAGAAGTCGGTAATTATTTGGTATACCTACTGATTGTTGCGAGCTAAGGGAAATATCAATTTGAGACACAGCATCATACTCAGACATTCAAGGACAAAGTCCGCCTGTAAGCATAAGGTCTGGGGGTTGACAAGTCAAACAAACACATGACTTTCATCCAGGAGGGTGCTTATATCCCGTCTGATTCCAACAGTAAAAGTTGACTTTTTTAATTGATGTATGTCACATAGCTGCGTAACCAATGTACTTATTTGTAGTCAAACCATCATCTTTCACTAAACCTAACCAGGTAGTTTTGTTGCATTTTTGTTTTGTCTCAAATTACAATGATACCATGTTTTTAAAGCCGTAACCTTAATCCAAGAGAAAATACATTACCCTCGAAACGTAATTGACGATGCAGTTCATCTTTATAAAAATATAGTTTGTAAGAGACAGAGTTGTTTTTCGTAGAAACTTAATTGTGGGAGTTCTTTTAACGATTTGTTAACAGAAAATGTAGATATGGAAGCTGAGCGCAAGTTCAGACAGGAAGACCTAACACTCCGTATTGCTCGTCATGGCAATACTCGCTCCCTCCACTGGATGACAGGGAGCGCCTCTCCTTAGCCAACATATCACTTCCCTCCATTCACAAGCCTAATTATCGCACCTGTTAAACCCTCTATATATGCTCTCCCCTTTCCTATCAGCTGTCTTCCAGGCGTCAACGCGCAAGCAGCAGCAGAGCTTCGTCCCAGCTCCAGGCATTATTCATCAGCTCCGCAGTCTGGCGGATTAAGCTACAGACGGCGTTCCCCAGTTCGGCTAGCGGGTCCAGCCGGCCGCCCCGCAAACCCGGACGCGGGAGGAAAAAACAAGGAAATCGGGCTCCACGGAAGTTCCTCCGGGCTTAATGGAAATGGGCTTCTTCACGCAAACAATTGACGCACGCCTTCAGTCTCTCGAGAGGGCATCACTGGCTCAAATGCGGCGCTTCCGGCTTCACGCGGAACGGTCCTCATCGCAGGCGAAGCTTTACCCATTCTGGCTTCAACCACAACCCCTCCTGCAGGCAGGCAGGCAGGGGTTAAGCTACATCCCATTGAAGTTACTTCCTCCTGCGCCTCACCTCTAAAACAGGCGTCAGGGTAGCGCTGGCAAAAGGCAGTTGCAACAAATTCACGAGATGTTTCGTTATATTGTTATGACATTAGGGTCATGCAGAGCGAGATCGCTACCCCTTTAAGAGAGGGGCGTGACGCGTGCATGTGTGCGTGGGTATGATAGAGCGAGCGAGCGGGATACATGTTTTCTAGAAGTAAACAAGGCAGCAGAAAAAGGATAGGTCTGTGATCTTGCGAATCTATCTCGCGAAACAGAAGAGCTAAATAAATGCAACGACCTCCCAAGAAGAGCTCGCCTCTCTCCAGTCTTTCCGATAAAATGGGTTATTGAACCCGAAGCGTGTTGCTTCTGCTGGGAGACGACAGAGAGTCAATCCCCCCCCGTTTCCACGACTACGGTCTGGGAGCCGACAGGAAATTCAACACTATACATTTCTACTTTAGTTAAGGTGAGTTCCAGGCAGTGTTGGGTGTAACGTGTTACAGTATGGAGTTGCAGTAACGTATTACTTGCGTACGAAGAACGTAATGCATTACTAATGCAGTTCGGGTAATTACTACCCATTACAATGCTCAGTAACTAACGCAGTTTCAAGCTTCAACACAATATTACCTGAAATGAATGGTGTTTCGTAGGGCTTCTTCTCCTTAATGACAAGTCGCTGCACATTATCCTGGTTATGACACGACCAGATACTAAATTAATTAGGAATTCACTCCCAATATTAATTTAATGATTATTGACTAAATGATCGTATTTTTCTCTTTTTTCTTCCCCAAAAATAAATAAATAAAAATAAATAAATAAATAATAATAATAATGTTCCGTTTCTCGGTGCACCAACGGCTGAATCTGCTACAACAACATCTCCTCGGCAGTAGGGGTGCAACAACTAATCGTCTTAATCGATCAAATTGATTACCAAATTAGTTGCCAACTTATTCAGTCGTCGATTCATTGGTGATGTCATCACGTGTGTTTTACGCGCCGTTAAGCTCCAACGTATTGGTCTTTTATCGGTACCGGAGACATCTATAATAGGCTATGTCATGTATATTGCTAAAAAACGAAAATCGCAACGATTCCCCGTTCTGCCCTTATAAATCCATGATCAATTCTGCATCTTAGACCTTTCATTAATCCTCTCTCACCACTATTTCTTATTTCAGGGGATATTCCCTTAACTCAACGCCAGTTCAATCATTACTTAAAGCAAGTTCTCATTAGATCCGGCTTATCACCCCAATTATTCTCGGGGCATTCGTTCAGGATAGGTGCAGCTACCTCCGCTGCTAATCAAGGCGTCTCATCCTCATCCCTGCAACAACTCGAACGATGGTCCTCCTCTGCCTTCACATCCTACATCCGCCCGGACATCAGTGCCGTGCTGGCTATCCAAAGGTCCCTCAAACACTAAAAGATGGTAAATATACCTATAACTGGTGTGGGAACACGTCAGCATGTATACGTGTCTACGGTTCCGTATCTGTCAGGCTATGACTCTGGATCTGCGTATGCTAATCCTGCAAGTGCAGGTTGCGGACGTGGGTCCGCGTCACGTTTAACCCTGCGGGTGCAGGTTGCGGACACAGGTCCGCGCTTAGGTTTAACCCTGCGGGCGCAGGTTGCGGACACAGGTTCGCGCTTAGGTTTAACCCTGCGGGCGCAGGTTGCGGACACAGGTTCGCGCTTAGGTTTAACCCTGCGGGCGCAGGTTGCGGACACAGGTCCGCGCTTAGGTTTAACCCTGCGGGTGCAGGTTGCGGACACAGGTCCGCGCTTAGGTTTAACCCTGCGGGCGCAGGTTGCGGACACAGGTCCGCTCTTAGGTTTAACCCTGCGGGCGCAGGTTGCGGACACAGGTCCGCGCTTAGGTTTAACCCTGCGGGTGCAGGTTGCGGACACAGGTCCGCGCTTAGGTTTAACCCTGCGGGTGCAGGTTGCGGACACAGGTCCGCGCTTAGGTTTAACCCTGCGGGTGCAGGTTGCAGACACAGGTCCACGCTTAGGTTTAACCCTGCGGGTGCAGGTTGCGGACACAGGTCCGCGCTTAGGTTTAACCCTGCGGGTGCAGGTTGCGGACACAGGTCCGCGCTTAGGTTTAACCCTGCGGGGGCAGGTTGCGGACACAGGTCCGCGCTTAGGTTTAACCCTGCGGACGCAGGTTGCGGACACAGGTCCGCGCTTAGGTTTAACCCTGCGGGCGCAGGTTGCGGACACAGGTCCGCGTTTAGGTTTAACCCTGCGGGCGCAGGTTGCGGACTCAGGTCCGCGCTTAGGTTTAACCCTGCGGGCGCAGGTTGCGGACTCAGGTCCGCGCTTAGGTTTAACCCTGCGGGCGCAGGTTGCGGACACAGGTCCGTGTTTAGGTTTAACCCTGCGGGCGCAGGTTGCGGACACAGGTCCGCGTTTAGGTTTAACCCTGCGGGCGCAGGTTGCGGACACAGGTCCGCGCTTAGGTTTAACCCTGCGGGCGCAGGTTGCGGACACAGGTCCGCACTTAGGTTTAACCCTGCGGGCGCAGGTTGCGGACACAGGTCCGCGCTTAGGTTTAACCCTGCGGGCGCAGGTTGCGGACACAGGTTCGCGCTTAGGTTTAACCCTGCGGGTGCAGGTTGCGGACACAGGTCCGCGCTTAGGTTTAACCCTGCGGGTGCAGGTTGCGGACACAGGTCCGTGCTTAGGTTTAACACTGCGGGGGCAGGTTGCGGCAGTGGGTCTGCATCATGTTAACCCTGCAGTGCAGGTTGCGGCCAGTGGGCCCGCGCATGTCTAACCCGGAAGCGATTCCGGCGCTCATCATGTCCCCATGTTAATCTCTCTTTTCATCCATAGATCTCCGCAGCCAGCCGCAAGGTAAGGATTGCTCACAGCTCCGTACTTCATACTTCACTTCTTTTGGGGGTTCATCAGAGCGGTTCTTTCCCTCCTGAATGATCGTCCTGCAAACCCGGGGCCTAATCGCCAAAACATCATTACAGTTACTTGTCGTAATACGTCAATCACTATTCCCGCATATCATGTGTCCCGGTAATAAACATGTACTCATACATCACGTCTCTCCTGATTGAAATGTAGCTCAGCGTAAGTTCAATCAGGAAGACAACATCATCGGGCGTCACACGTTATCTCAATAAGTGATCAGGGGCATTACGCCCCGGCTAGCCAATCATCGCACCTGCTAACCCCTTTAAATCTGCTCTCCCCTTCCTCCCACCATCCTCACTCAGATGATGGAAGACAATCTTAATCACTCAATCAGTTTATCAGCATCTATGACTCATCCTGGCGCACTTAACTGCTATTAAGCTATACTATATCGTGGGTCATGTCTCAGCATTTAACTAAGTGTACGTCTTTTCTGCGTGCATTCTGCACTTCATTCATATTCTCGGGTTTGCTCACTTGGCTCGCATCAATCCAGGCTATGATATTCATGCATTACTGTACTCCAGCTAAACAGCTCGTGCTTACTTATTTACATCTCCCTCTTCGCCCGGACATCGGCTCGTGCTGCAATCTAAGAGCTCTTCAGTTTACCGATGGTAAATAATGCATAACTGGTTGTGGCGTCTTAATAGCATATCAGGGCTTTCGTTCAGATAGGCTCAGCACCTCTGCTGCAATCAGGCATTTCTCCCTCATCCCTGCAACTCGGGCGGTGGTCCTCCTCCGCCTTCACATCCCACATTCGCCGGACATCAGCACGTGCTGGCTATCCAAGGTCTCTCAAACACTAAACAAAATGGTAATTATGCCTATACTGGTGGTGGTGGTTTCATAGCACGTCAGCATACGTGTCACTGTGTTCATGTTTAACCCTGCATGTCAGGTTGTGACCTCCGGGTCCGTGTTCATTTTTAACCCTGCACGTCAGGTTGTGACCTCCGGGTCTGTGTTCATGTTTAACCCTGCACGTCAGGTTGTGACCTCCGGGTCTGTGTTCATGTTTAACCCTGCACGTCAGGTTGTGACCTCCGGGTCTGTGTTCATGTTTAATATTATTGCCCGTACGGCCGGGATGCCCCGTACGGCCGGGATGCCCCGTACGGCCGGGATGCCCCGTACGGCCAGGAAGGACGCCTGGGAGGCATCAGTACGTCTAAATTCCCACATGTATTAACCTCTCATTTTCATCCATAGATTTCCACTGCATCCCACAAGGTAAGATGTCTTCACGTTCAGTACTTCATACTTCACTTCTTTTGGGGGTTCATCGGAAACGGTTCTTTCCCTTCCCAAATGATGTCCTACAAAACCTGGGCCTAGTCGCCAAAACACATTTCATTCACTTGTTATAAACTGTCATCATTATGTTTCATTTATATAATGTGACCGATAATAAACATGTATTTCATACATCACGTCTCTCCTGATTGAAATGAAGCTGAGCGCAAGTTCAGACAGGAAGACCTAACACTCCGTATTGCTCGTCATGGCAATACTCGCTCCCTCCACTGGATGACAGGGAGCACCACTCCTCAGCTAAACCTATCACTTCCCTCCATTCACAAGCCTAATTATCGCACCTGTTAAACCCTCTATATATGCTCTCCCCTTTCCTATCAGCTGTCTTCCAGGCGTCAACGCGCAACCCTCCTCCA
>RQJG01053119.1:0-13845 GCA_009756435.1 Chionodraco myersi
CAACACATCGCTCAGAAAACCTTGAAAATCTATGACTGCACCCGCCTGCGGAATGTTCTGATTATGGGAGACCTATGGAGGAGTCTCCACCTTCACCCCCCCTATCACCTCTGAGGATACTCTTCCTTCACCCCACAGCTCTCTCTACTCTCTGTTCACCCTTTCACCCTCGCCCACCCTCCTGGAGATCGCTGAACACACAAAGGAGATACAGAGGGTTGGCACCGATTCCTTCCTGGAGTTCAAAGACCAAACTAAGGCGATACGCAGGATTGGCAGCATGTCCTTTACCCCCGCTCCTGAAAGACGGCCACCAAAATCACTGCAGAGACACGCACCATCTCCCCCGTCTTCATCACCGTGCCTATGTCAACCACCTCCCCTCCCTTCTCCGAAGCCTGATAAGGATGTTTGTGTACAAAACAAAACAAACTCTTACTGATATGTGCTGGGTCCAGGCTCAAGGGCGTATGGCACTCTCAACTCTTTCCAGGACATGCCGGGGCCCTGCCTGCCAGTAGCTTTGCCGGTAGCTGTGTTGATAGGTAATAGATTAAGAGCAGTGAATCATCTTAGAAACAGGAAGCGCTCAAACGTTTGTGTGAGTTTATCTAATTTAGCAGTGATTCCATGTCAGCCACAGCTTGTCACAAAAAACCTGACTGATAGTATGTTTAACAAACTTAAACTAGCTTTATTAAATGTCAGGTCTTTGGCAGGAAAAACATTTTTAATCAATGATTTTATCACTGAGCACAATCTCGATTTTATGTTTTTAACAGAAACTTGGATTGAACAAAATAACAGTGCAGCTGTTCTTATCGAATAAACCCCTCCCAACTTTAGTTTTATGAGTCAGGAAAGAATGCATAAGAAAGGGGGTGGAGTTGCTATTCTGTTCAATGATTCCCTTCAATGCAGGAAGACATCGTATTGAAACTTTGATTCTTTTGAATATGTGGCCCTTCAGCTGAAATGCTCCTCTCGAGCTCTGTTCCTAAATATCTATAGACCACCCAAATACTGTGCAAGCTTTTTTGATGAATTTACTGAACTGCTGTCTATAGTGTGTATTGACTTTGACCGTCTAGTCATTGTTGGTGATTTTAACATCCATGTTGACAACCCCAGGACAGAGGGGCTAAAGAACTGTTTTGTGTTCTTGATAACTATGGACTGACTCAGCATGTGACGGAGCCCACGCACAATAAGGGGCACACTCTGGACTTAATTATCTCAAAGGGTCTGAATATCTCTGAGGTTGTGGTGACTGATGTTGCACTCTCTGATCATTCCTGTGTGTTCTTTGAGAGCTCTATTTCTGTTCACAAAATGTTCAAAAAGAGGTAACCACAAAGCGATATTTAACTGAAAATACTAGGGAAATGTTTACTCAGAATTTTTCTTCCACACTTGCCCCTGCTAACATCTCAGTAAATGAGCTAGTAGATCATTTTAATTCAAAAATTAAAAATGTTATAAATGCCATTGCCCCAACTAAGGTAAAGGAAGTGACTGGGAAGAAAATATCTCCATGGAGAAAGGCCATGACCGTGAAAACAGAAAAAAGAGAATGTCGAAAAGCTGAACGCAGGTGGCGAAAAACAAATCTCCAGGTGCACTTTGAAATCTATAAAGAGAGACTTGGCCTTTATAATTTGGAATTGAAAAACGCACGACAATCGTTCTTCTCTGACATCATTACCAAAAACAAAAACAACGCACGTGCCTTGTTTGCTACCGTCGACAGACTAACTAAACCCCCAGTGTCAGTAGCCTCTGAATTTCTATCCACCAGGGCGTGCAATGATTTTGCCTCCTTTTTCACTGACAAAATTCAGAAAATCAGACAAGCAGTCAGTGCCTCTGCATCAGGAACAGCAAATGTGTTGTCTCTGTGTCCACCTAATATCAATTCAGACATCATGACACAATTCCATCAGATTAATGATAACAACCTAGAGGACATTATACAACTTCTGAAATCCTCCTCCTGCTGCCTTGATATTATTCCAACAGGATTTTTCAAAGATGTTTTGCCTTGCATGGCCTCAGATCTACTTCATATAGTAAACACATCTCTTCACTCAGGTATTTTTCCACAGGCCTTGAAAACTGCAGTCATTGAACCGCTCCTAAAAAAGAATAATCTAGATGCTTTAGTAATGAACAATTTCAGGCCCATATCAAACCTCCCATTTCTAGGTAAGATCATTGAAAAAGTTGTTTTTCAACAGTTGAGAAACTTCTTGCATTTAAATAACTGTTTTGATGTGTTCCAGTCAGGCTTTCGTCCAAACCACAGCACTGAGACTGCTCTTGTAAAGGTCTTCAATGACATCCACTTAAACACAGACAGTGGCAGAACTTCAGTGTTAGTATTATTAGATCTCAGTGCTGCGTTTGACACTGTTGACCACAGCATATTACTCGACCGACTGGAAAACTGGGTGGGACTTTCGGAAACAGTTCTAAATTGGTTTGAATCCTACTTAAAGGACAGAAACAACTTTGTTTCTAAAGGTAAATACACATCTGAGTTGACAAATATGACATGTGGGGTTCCTCAAGGCTCCATCTTGGGGCCTCTTCTCTTTAACATCTACATGCTACCACTGGCTCAGATAATGAAGAACAACAAAATAAGTTACATAGCTATGCAGATGACACACACATTTACGTAACAATTTTCACAGGAGACATGCTCCAATTAAACCTGAGTAAGTGCATTGAACAAATCAATGCCTGGAGGTGTTAGAACTTTCTCCAATTAAACAAGATAAAACTGAGGAAATGCTTTTTGGAGCCAAGGCAAAGTATAAAAAGTTAGCGCTGACTTAGCTGCACATGTTCAAAAACAGATACAGCGAAAATCTAAGGTGTAGTCATGGAACTCTGACCTGAGGTCTCAACAGTCACATTAAAACCAGTTACTATAATCAGCCTACTATCACCTAAAGAATATATCTAGGATTAAAAGACTAATGTCACAGCAGGATTTGGAAAAACTTGTCCATGCTTTTATCTTCAGTAGACTCGACTACTGCAATGGTGTCTTCACAGGTCTCACTAAAAATCTATTAGGAAGCTGCAGCTGATTCAGAACGCCGCTGCTCGAGTCCTCACTAACACTAAGAAAGTGGATCACATCACTTCTGTTCTGAAGTCTTTACACTGGCTTCCTGTGTGTCAAAGAATAGATTTCAAAATACTGCTGCTGGTTTATAAAGCACTGAATGGTTTTAGGCCTAAAATACATTATGGATCCTGCTAATGATGAACCATCCAGATCTCTCAGGTCTTCAGGGACTGGTCAGCTTTCTGTCCCCAGAGTCAGAACTAAACATGGTAAAGCAGCATTCAGTTATTATGCTCCAAATATCTGGAACAAACTCCCAGAAACCTGCAGGTCTGCTGCAACTCTTACTACTTTTAAATCCAGGCTGAAGACTTTTCTTTTTGTCACTGCTTTTAATTGAACTGTTCATATCTTAGACTGCACTTTAACTTTTATCAATGTATTTTTTCTTTTAATGTTTATTTTATTAGCTTTTCTTTTTAATGACTGATTTTAAATGCCATTTTCTTAATGTCTTTCGTTTTTTGTAAAGCACTTTGAATTGCCTTGTGTTGAAAAGTGCTATATAAATAAACGTGCCTTGCCTTGCCTTGCCTAAAATTAAAAAAATTAAATTCGAATTTTGAATAAAATAGGTGTTTATCACTCTACTTTCACCACAGCAGGGACTGAGATACATCAGGACAGAATAATGACTTCATATTACATACCAAGGTTCATGTGATGTGTACAAATACAAATTGAGCATTACAACTTTTTTTTTCAACCAACAATTTATTATAAATATGTTTTTTTCAACCAACTATTTAAGAAACTGGAAAATCGAACTATTTACAATATTGAACATCAGAACTTTCAACCAACTATTCATTATACATGTCAAGACAGTGTCAAGGTCTTTGTCTGTCTTCCAAGACAGTGGGTCTGGCTGCTGTGAAGATGGGGGTGATGGTGCATGGGCTGCTGTGTAGGTGGGGGGTACAAGTGCTACTGTATACGAGACCTCCACGAGACCTCCTTGCTGGCTGGGTTGAAGGTGATGGCTGTGGTGGAGCCTTTGTGCTGAGGTGTATCTTGACCTGGTGGCAGCCGCAGTTGGAGGGGGAGGCTGTAGTGATGCTGGTCTGCTGGTCCTTGGTCGTGATGGCTCTGGTGAAGGCCCTTGAGCCACAGTAGATCTTGACCTGGGGGCCGGCACAGATGGATGTTCTGGCTGCTGGATAAACGCCGCCTGTGGGCCACTAGGCCCAGACAGCTGTGAAACCTCTCTGTAAAACAAATTAAAATGTAGGACAATAATTACAACTAATTTCATTGAAATAAAGTTCAAGTAAAATGTTGCTCAAGCACAAATAACAATGCACACATAAAAAGAAAGTTTGGGAGGTTGGAGAAGGAGTCTCTCTCGATCTCTCTCTCACACACACAGGTATTTCCAGTTACTTTACATTCAGTATAAAATCACAGACACGCATATACATAGGCTACATCTGATTACAAAGTCTCATCTGTACAGGACGGTAAAATAATAACAGGCACACATAAATAAATCTATGACAAAGTCTCATCTGTACAGAACAGTATGATAAAATATTCAATGGCAAAAACATGTCACTGTAAATGTCTCCGTTGTGGGACGAATAAATGATTAATTTAATCATCTACACATGTAATCTCACTTTTACACACCAAAATAACACAGAGTAAACGTTTGATAATGGAGAGTCTATTTTGTCCAATAGAAAGTTCATGACTATCGATAAAAAATATATATAAATAAACCTATTGTTCATTTTCGCGGTATTCCCCACACATTGCCAGTACACTATTACTGTAATATTTACACTTACCCATGTCCAAATGGATCCTTGTTGTTGTCTTTGTATTCTTCTTCAGAAGAGTCGAAGACTTCAGGTTCTGAGGCTCTATCTTCACTGCTGCTAGCGAAAAAAATCTCTAGCGAAGTCGGCAACTGTAAAGTTTTTTTTAGCCATCTCTCTCTCTCTCTCTCTCTCTCTCTCCTCACAGATGTAAACTGATGGGAGACACGTGGTTTATGTTTTTTTTACTTGGTGGGTATGTCCTTAGTGATTTCTCGATGTCCATTGGTCATTTCAGACCATGATAGCTGCCGGCCGAGATTTCCTTGACGGTCACACGAATCCACCAATCCCACACAGTGTAAAGTCAAGCTGCTTTGAGCGGCCATATTTGCTGCTGTGCCCTGGTTACAGTTTCACAGCAGATACAGCTGGAAAGCTACTCTTCCAGCGATTCCGCGAATATCTGAATCCTATTTCTACTCCTTATAATCGGAAATATATGATTAATTACGTAAAATTATGCGCACCGACTCCAGAGGGTTAATGCTTCGCATTATGTACACAAGCGATTTTCACCCATTTATTATATGTTTTAAATTTGTACACACCAATTTGTTTCCTATCGCCTAAACCTCCAGGGCTGTACACAGTTTAATACTGTCAACTTATAATTTTGGGAAAAACGAAAACGTCTTTTAAAACTACAATTCCCAGTAGAGACATGCCATAGAACATGTTGCGAAACACAATAGCCAGCATCAGCATGTGTAGTTCTGGGGGGGCGTTAGAGTCCAGTTTTGGATAGTCTGCCGTGGTGTCGTTCGATTTCAAAGAGCTGTTTGACGCTCGGTGAAACCTTGGCGCACTGCCACTCCAACATCCAATCCCAGACCTTGAAGATTAATCACGGGGACTATAGAGAACCGCAGTCCTAAAACCCGGAAGTAAGTTAGCATTTTTACCACGTCCGGTTCCTTCGATAAAAAGCAATGCAATTTCTCCATAGGATTTTGGAAAATAGCTCCAAATAAGGTCTGTGTTTGACACAAGTTGAAGAGACAGATCACGTTTTGTTCTACGAGATTAAATACATCAGCAGTGACCCTGCTGGTGATTTTTGAAGAGTTTACGTGTCTGAAAAACGATGGTTGTTGTGAAGAAAACTTCTGTGCAGCAATGTAGAACCAATGTTCAGGAAAGGATGGAAACTGGAACGTCTTTAGTCATCACACTGATATTTATTGAGAGAGAATATACGGCCGGAGGGTTCACAAGGCATCTTCACAACTTTCATCATGAGATCGCAAGCCAACTCTGAGGACAAAAGGACAGGCACACATCTATACATTTAGAAGAGGAGGGAACTAAGAGCCCACCTTTTCTCTAATTAGTACCAGACATTTGGAACAAAGACTGGTTTGTTATTACCAACTTGCATGGTCCAAACTTCCCCCACAGGAAAGGCAGAAGGCCTCTTGACCTTTGTCCTCCTCAAGTTACAGACAGGGCACATGCAAGAAAGACTGAGAATCTCTAAAATACACAGATCGGATTAAAATATTCTTTGACAGTTCCTTTCTTTTTATCAATTTATTGATAACCAATTAACATTAGTCTAAGAATATTTCAGTCACTACTTAAATCAATAAACGTCTTCAGAGTTGTGTGGGCTCCCATTACATCAATTACATCAAAAAGTAAAACAAGATTGAAAACATTTCACCATAATTGAACACAGTCAATCATAATAGAAAAATCATCTCTCTTCAGTGTTTGACTTCTTTTGTCAAAAAGCACAATAATAACACACATGAAATACAAAAATATAATAGTAAAACATATGTTTCAAAAATATCATTTATCACTCAGTTAATCTTATTCATCAAACACAAATTCAAAATCAGCTTAAATCTCAAAGATTTACTTCAAGGCAATTACTTATTAAAACACAATTAGAATTTAGGATTATAAGAAATCCAATTGAGGTATAAAATCAGAATCATGAGAGATCCAGCTAAAATTCCCAGTTAAGGTATAAATTCACAGTGATGAATCGATCAATCTGTAATCTGTAAAGTGACAGTGTCCTCAATCTTTAACATTACTTTACGTTTACTTCAGTACGCTTATTCAAGAGTAAGGCACTTAGTAGTACATACATTTTATTCAAATACATTTGTTCAAAATCTGAAAAGGAAGAATCAGACATTTTATTGTATAACAACCTGAGGAAGGAAAAATCAAAACATCTGTTCTTTATTCAAGGAAAAATCAAAACATCTGTTCTTTATTCTGAGTGTCAACTTTAATCAATTTATCAATCGCTGAATGGGGGTACCCAAGGTGCAGAAACTGCGATGGAGACCCATGGGTTTGGAAGCTCGGCGTCGTACATCAACATTGTGTCATCTACAGTTGAATACCCCACTAGCCTCTGTGGGGCTTGGAGGGCAGTCTTAGCAACCCTGCGTATGGCTAATTTAACTACAGTGATCAAACAGGTCACTAGGATTAGCACAACCAAGATAAACACTGAAACAGTAACAACAAATTTAACCAACCCCGCTCCCCAGGATCCAAAGGTTCCACTTAAATACCCAAATGTAAACCCATGAGTTTCATGCAATTCTTTTATCCCCTTAGCAGTATCATGAGCCATATCCATAACTTCAGGTGTAACATCAGAGATGAAAGAACAGCACTCAGTTCCAATCACCTTACATGTGCCCCCCTGGGCAGCTAAGAGGAAGGAGTGTAGCAGTCCTCAGCCTCATCGCTAATTCTGGATGCTATGTCATTCCAGCTCACCAAACCGTAGTCAGCTTTCGTGAAAGGAATTGGGCTAAACATGGGAGAATGCATGGATTCTGGCATATTTTGGCACAGCCAACAGTTGCTAATATTGCGGTCATGCGCGTAGTCTAACATTAAACTTACTGCAGAATTAGTTTTAGTTCATTTAAAAGGAGTGATTAAGGCCTTTTTTGAAAAATCTACATCACCTCCTGACTGTTTAAGTGGAGTGGATAGAACATTTGTTTTGCTATCTGGTCCAGAAAATGTGCATGCAGTAACCCCTGGATTGGGAACCTGGTAATCTGGTTTCCTCATTGTACATTTTACCTTATCCCTTATCCCTGTTCTACAGTGCTACACCACATTTCTTCAATGGTGTTGAGAGCTATTCTTACCCCCTCTGATGAGACCCTGAACCAATGGTACTGGTTATTTGGATACATCTCCCACGTTGAGTAAACTAAGGACACAGGAAACACAATAATACAGTTAGATGAGTCACATATTGAAGTTGGGCAGTTAAAAGAAACAGTCTCTGATTTATGATCAACAATCCTTCTGATTCTCCCTCCTTTTCTCTCTCTTTGTGTCTCTCGCACCATACTGAATGTCTGTGTGGTGATTGGATACAACCTGTCCTTGTCGCTAGGCACTGATTTGCCCGTTGGTGTTGTTTTGCCCTCAGGGTCTGGGCCCTGAGTGGTCAAGTCGTCTGCGCTCTTCGATAAGAGCACCTTATTTTCTCCCTCAGAGGGGCGAGATCCCTCGCCACCTGTCGTTGGGATTTCCACAGCTTCATCTAGCAGGGCGTCCTTGGCCAGGTACAGTAGACCCAGAATGACGATGATGATGACTGCCTTCACACGCCAGCATCCGGTAGAGGAGAGAGACGACATCTGGAAGCGTGAATCCACTCTGGTCTACCTTGTACTCTCAGGGCTGTTCTGGTCACTATTAACACCTGGAAAGGACCTTTCCACCTGGGAGACAAAGCATATTTTTCAAGAGATTTGATTAGTACATCATCACCAATCTGAAAAGGGTGGGTGGGCTCCTCTCCAGGCTGGGGGAGCCTGTCAGCCACCTGCCTGTGAAACTTTCTCAACATGTCAGTTAGATATTTGACATAGTTAGTCATGTAATCATCTGTCCACAAAAGAGTGAGTTTGTGGGGTGTTATTGGGGGGCTAGACCCTGCGAACATTACCCTTCCCATCAATACTTCGTGTGGGCTAAGCCCTGTCGTTGCATTTGGTGAGCTTCGGATGGAGCACAGAACTAGCGGCAGCGCGTCTACCCATTTTAGTCCTGTGGTCAACATTGTTTTAGTGAGTTTCTCCTTTATAGTCAAGTTCATTCTCTCAACCTGGCCTGATCTCTGTGGGTGATAGGGAACATGCAATTGCCATTTGAACCCTAACACTGTAGCTAGACTCTGGGTTATCTTAGAAATGAATGCTGGACCTCTGTCACTGTTAATCCCTGCTGGAACACCAAATCTAGGGATAACATCTTTGAGAAGACACTTTACAACTGTTCTAGCGTCTTCTTTTCTGGTAGGGTAGGCCTCTACCCATTTGGAGAACTGGCAGACTATTACCAAAAGATATTTGAATCCTTGGCATGGTGGCATATGCGAAATGTCAATTTGCATATTTACAAAGGGCCCCGAGGGGGGCGGTAAGTGTTCATGCTGAACTGGACCACTTCTTCTTCTTGTCTGCTGGCATATCATGCATCTATCTAGAAGGGTCTGTGTAGCTAGTGTGATGCCTGGAGCAAACCATTGTGACTTTATAATCCCATTCATCCCTCCTTTTCCTACATGTGATTTGCCATGTGCAACATGTGCCAAAACATGGAGAAACGAACGTGGACAAACCATCCGTCCGTCTGGGTGGAGCCACAAGCTGGACTCAGCGTCAAGTGTACAACCTCGTCTTAGCCATAAATCTTTCTCCCTAACATCAGCGCGGGCTTGCATGTCCGAGACATCATTAAAGGAAGGCAAACAAATGGGTTCTGCGGGTTGTGTTGAGGGGCATTGGAGCACCATAGAAGAGCAGGAAACTGCTGCTTGTTTAGCCGCGGTGTCAGCTAACGCATTTCCACGCGAAATAGGATCATCAGAATTTGTGTGAGCAGCACACTTAACTACTGATAGCTGTGCAGGGAGCATGATAGCGTCTAATAGCTCAGCTACTAACGCATGATGTTGAATAGGCTTACCAGCCGATGTTAAGAAACCGCGCATTTTCCACAAGACACCAAAATCATGGCACACACCAAATGCATACCTGGAGTCTGTGAAAATGGTTGCAACTCTACCTTTAGCCAAAATACACGCCCTCAGCAGAGCATACAACTCTGCGGCCTAAGCCGACGTGCCATTTGGCAAGGCCCGGCTTTCTAAGACCTCCCAGTCGTTCACAACAGCATAGCCTGCTAAGTGTACTGTGTCAGACGGCCTGCTCGCAGACCCGTCTGTGTATAGAATCATATCTGAATTAGGGATAGGAGTTTGCAACATATCAGTTCTGGGGGAAGAAGACATGTCAATCGTTGTGACGCAGTCATGTGTTATTTCAAAATCTGGAATTGGCACCAGCGTAGCTGGGTTTAGAGGGGGGGAGCGTTTAAGTGTGATGTGTGGGCTTGAAAGAATTATTGCTTCATAACCAGATCGCCTTGCTGCTGTCATATGCTGAGTAGCAGAGGTGTTCAGAATATGCAAAACTGCATGTGGGACATGTACTACACAGTCACTGGCCAGTACAATAGGAGAGGATTGTTTGATAACAATTGCAACTGCGGCCACTGCCCGCAGGCATGAAGGCATACCGAGCACCACAGGGGAGAGTCGAGATGAGTAGTATGCAACAGGCCGGAAATTAGAGCCATGCTTCTGTACCAAGATGCCCGTTGCAAAGCCCCCCTTTTCATGGATGTGTAGATGAAAAGGTTGATGGTAATCAGGGAGCCCCAGGGCAGGAGCTGATGTCAGGGCTCGCTTTAAGTCCTGAAAAGCTGTGTGCATGTCCTCAGACCATTGAACAATGTTAGGGGCAGCCTGCAGAGTGGCAGCACGCAGGACAGAGTCCATAGCAGCGTACTCGTATATCCAATGTCTGCAGTAGTTTGCCATGCCCAAGAAGGAAAGCATCTCCTTCTTTGTGCGAGGTGGTGGCACTTTGTTCAAAAGAAAAATCCTTGCTGGCGAGAGGAGTCGGTGTCCATCCCTCAGAATGTGACCCAAATATGTGACCTCAGTCTGGCAGTACTGCAACTTAGCCAGGGATGCTCTGTGTCCGCATTCAGAAAGTCTTTTCATGAGCAGAATGGAGTCGATGCGACAGGCGTCCATGTTGGGAGAAGCTAACAACAGGTCATCTGCGTACTGAAGCAAGGTACTACCTCCTGTAAGGACCAAAGTGTCCAGATCTCTCTTAACCGCTGCTGCGTACACAGTAGGCGATTCAACATACCCCTGTGGGAGGCGCGTGTATGTGATTTGTTTACCTTTAAAAGTAAATGGAAACAGATACTGGCTGTCTGGATGCAGAGGAACAGAGAAAAACGCTGAACACAAATCAATCACTGTGTAGTACTTAGAATCTGGGGGCAGAGAAGCAAGGATCGAATTAGTGTCAGGCACTATAGGAGCTGTCGGAATGACAATAGCGTTAATAGCTTGCAAATCTTGGACAAAACGCCACTCATCAGGGCGATTGTGTTTAGGTATGGGTAGAATTGGGGTATTACACGGGCTGCTCGTATAGATCAACACGCCCTGATCGAGCAGAGATTGGATGACTCCTTCAATTCCCAAAATGGCTCTATGGGGTAAATTGTACTGCCGGATAGCTGGTAATCTGGCATTGGCTTTAAGTGTGACTCTGTGTGGAGGGGCTGAACAAACAAACCCCACGTGATTCTTGTGTTTAGCCCATAATGTGGCCGGAACCTCAGAGAAGTCCGAAGGGGGTCCATATTCTGTGAGGTTAGGTGGTTGTAAGTGAAGAAATGTGCTTTGGGGGAAAGAAATTTGGTCAGAGAGACGCAGCATGTAAAGCTCCTTTCCGAGGTTAATTAGATTAGGTGTGTGTGTGTGTGTGTGAGAGGCTGTTACAGCTTCCAGCCGAGCATGGCAGTGGGCTGCCATAGCCCCCACCTCCTTAGGATCACTTCCTGGAGTGACAGCTAGTGTGACGTGAGGGATCATTTCTGCAACATAAAGAGCCTGTTATTGGGTTGTGAGCCGAAGAGGCAATGCGCACCCCTGGGGTCCAAGGAACAAAAACTGCTCGCATTCCAACTGATCTGAGCTGTTGCAAAAACCTCTTACTGATAGCGCATAGTCATCTGATGGGTTAAAAGCAACTGTGCAGTGACAATTCAACACAGGCCGCATAAGGGACATTAAGGAAGCACACACAGGGGAAATACTAGCAATTTTCTGAATCCCTGTTGTGGAGAAAACAGAAATCATGTTGAAATCTGGAAATGACCAACAATAAAGGTTGTCTTGAGATGATTGAATGAATTGGACAGCTTGATAGACTTTGCTGTCAGGAATAGTCAAAAACAATCCGTCTGGAGTGCAATGTATTGTTGCCTGTAACTTATAAAGCAAATCTCTGCCCATTAGATTAATAGGACTTCCATCTGAAATAATGAAAGAATGTTGGACATTTGACCCATCGATTGAAACATTAGTACTCTCTGAAATGGGCTTGGACATAGGAATTCCAGAAACTCCCATTGTTGTAACAAAATTATTAGTTGCTTCACACACTTTCTCCTTAGTACGCACTGCAGACAATGTGGCTCCGCTGTCAATCAAAATATCTACAGTCGTACCACTAAAATCAACGGCCATAATCGGATCTTCACGCGGGTTATTGGAAAGGTGAATTTTTGCTGCTTGAATGGGGAAATGCTGTGAATCTGATCCTATTTCTCCATGGTACCCCTATCTTCTATTAAGTCCACTCTGCTGACCGTTTTGCCCCTGTTGAGCCTGTCTGTCGTAGTGTGGGGGCGGCATTAATGCAGGATGCCTGGGGGGCTGGGGGAGAGCAGGCAAGGATTGTGCGTTCTGCTGAGCTCCCCACCTCTTATCGCACTGCCCCGCCCAATGGTCCGTTGCACCGCAAACATGACATGGCGTCAACTTTTTGGAATTTTTGTTCTGCTGCTGTCTGCTCTAGTCTTGATAACCCTGTGATCTTCCCTGATTTTGATACTGCTGTGTGCGGTTTTGTCCCTGAAACTGCTGGGAGTTATCCGCACTCTGATAAGCCTGTGTATTTTGAGGCAATTGTTGCAGCAGCTGGGCAATTCTGGGGGTCAGAAATATCTGGCTCCTATGCAGGGCACGCATTGTGGCTATTGTGAGTTTCCAGGGTTTAAGTTGCCAGTCAGGAGTCGCCATCATGTAGGCTTGAGCTGTCTCAGGGATTAAATTATGTAACAAACTCTGTATGGCGAACAAATTATTGCCCTCCCTTTTAATGCCCACATTATTATCCCACACTGTCATGAAACGCTGGAGAAATTCTGGGACAGTTTCTGTTGGGTTCTGTACGCAAGCCATCACTTGGTAAAAATCTGTGTGAGTCTTAGCGCATGCTCTAATAGCCAAAGCAGCGACGGTTCAATTCAGATGATAAATACAACGTTGAAGCTTGTAACGGCATAATTACAAGCGGAGAACGGAGTAACTTGACGTTACAGCAGGCATAACAACAGCCTGTGTTTCTCGTGAGTGTTTTCCCTGGGAAACAAACACAATACACACAAACGCAAAAATACACAAACACACACACTTGCGAGCTTCCCCCAGACCAGTAATCCAAACGAAAATATCTTCCCTCCGTAGTATTATGATAATTTGCTCCGCTAATCAATCAGATCGATGGATTCCAGAGATTTTTCTCAAACATGATGACTCCGAAACAGTCAGTGGGCACCACTTAACAGCAAATCAGAATGAGAATATGTTTCACATGTGACTTATTCAAATTGCGAGTGATTGAGTGACAGATGAAGGTTGTTTAGGAGAAAAAGTTTGAGAAGAAAAAGTTTGAGAAGAAAAAGTTTGAGAGTGGCGCTCGGGAAAGGAAATTGTTGAGGGAAAAGGAGTTT
>RQJG01053129.1:0-12644 GCA_009756435.1 Chionodraco myersi
ACATGAAGAAGAGGGGGAACACATGTGTGATCGTAGAAGAGACATGAAGAAGAGGGGGACACATGTGATGTATGAACGAGACAATGAAGAAGAGGGGACCATTTGATGTGAAGTACGACATGAGAGAGGGGACACAATGTTGATTGGTGAAGAGACATGAAGCAGAGGGGGACACATGTTGATGTAGAAGAGACATGGAGAAGAGGGGACACAGTGATGTAGAAGAGACAAGCGAAGAAGAGGGGTACACATGTTGCTCGTGAAGGACATGAGACAGAGGGGACCATGTTGATGTAGAAGAGACATGAAGAAGAGGGGACACATCGTTGATGTAGAAGAGACATGGAGAAGAGGGGAACACATTTGATGAGAAGAGACATGAAAGAAAGGGGACACAATGTGATGTAGAAGAGACATGAAAATAGGGGACCATGTAGGATGTAGAGAGAACGGAGAAGAGGGGACACTTGTTGATGTAGAAGAGACACGAAGAAGTGCATTTTGCATAATAGGTGACCTTTAACCCTTTCCTGACTCAATGACACCATCTCTATGAATGAAGCTACCCTCTCTCCTCCTTTCTGCCCTCCTTCCTTCCTTCCTTCCTTCCTCCCCCCACTGCCTCCTAACTTCTTGACCACAGGCGGTCCTGTTTTTCCTACCTGTGTGCGGTTGAAAGCCACACGGGCGAACACGGCCTGCGAGACACTAGCTCTCTTCAGCTCGTCTCTGACCTGCTGGTAGATTTCACAGGAGACGTCCGCGGGGTTGGAGGCGTGGCTCCCCGGATGCTCTCCTCCCATTTTGGGCCCCCGGGGGATGGGCGGGTGGTTGAGGAACTGCTGGTTGATGGCCTGCGGGTGCTGGTGGGCTAGCAGGCGGCTAACGGCTAGCTGCTGGTTGATGAGGTGGGCCATGGCGAGCTGTTGTCGCACCAGTTGAGGGGACAGTTGGGGGGAAAGTAGCCCACCTGGACCCAGCAGGGAGGGGGGGGGAGGGGTGAGGAACCAGACCCGTTCGGAGGGGGGCTTGTGGTTGCATCGGGCCCGTTTGAGAGACGGTTGTTTGTTGTTGTTGTTGTTGGGGGGTAAGAGGATGCTGTGAGGGATTCTGAGGGTCTCCAGCCTTAAGGAGGGGGCTGCCGGACCCCAGGTGCACGAGCTGAGCCAGGCCGGACAGGTGAGGAGGGGGGGGTCTCTGGCCCAGCACGCAGAAGTCCGCCATGTTGTCTCTCTCTACTGGGAAGAGCGAGAAGAGACGGCCACTAGGTTAATATGCACGCTAACATGTCATTTTCAGTATATGACAATACTCAGGATGAGGTCGTGAAGGAGGTCAAACAAACACTTTAAAGAGTCCTTACTTTTAATTTCAGCAGCATCTCGTCCAGACCACATCTTCTCCAAGTAATCTACTGCTCGACAGAACACGGAGAGAAAGAAAATCCTTCAGTTGGTCAGGCTAACATGGTATTATCGTAATTAGCTTTGAAGCTAACATGGAATCGTGAGGTGAGATTTATCTGTCAACTGCTGTCAAGTAACATACGTATACAACTTCACATTCAAGACATAAATATTCTGTAGAGAAAAAAGCTCTGATTGACAGGTGTAGCAGCCAATCAGAGCGAAGTCAGCTCTTTTGGAGCTACTGCCAGGAGAAGAGTGCAACCTCACACATGATTTTCGCTTTAGGACAAAGACCCATGTTTTAGAATACATCAGAATCTCTGTTCCACTACAGTAGCAAGGCATCCACACTTCTTTCTCCAAAGCCATATTTACATCCACCTTTCATCCCAGGTTGCATGTCCGAGGCTGATTGATACGTTGTGTGGGAGTCACGGATATGTACAGTGCAGGTTTTTATTTATAGTGCCGTGTTGGATTTCACCTGATGAAAGAAAGCCTGCAGCATTTATGATCAAGCCACCGCGCTTGAATTATATTCCCAGTTAAATGTGTTTACATTCTTATATTTACTTTATGATTTACAGCGACTGCGTACGCCTCGCCTCTTTGCAGACAAGGAGGCCACTGCCGTGTGGTTGCGTTCGTTTGAGTGTTTCTGAAACGCTGACTACTGAGCTTTCAACTTCCTAATGTATCAAAGAAGCTTGTTTTATCTCAGATGGCCGTGACGTGGAAATACATTTTGAAAGGTGTGCATTTAAAGCACAGGTGTCAAACTCGAGGCCCGGGGGCCAAATGCGGCCCGTGGTGGATTTAATTTCGGCCCGCAGGATAATTTCTAATTCCCATTAGATCTGGCCCTCCGGTATATTGCACCTTCCCTCCACCCTGAGGGTCTCCTCCGCTCAGAGCCAAACATTGATGACCTTGCCCCCGAGATGAGACGCCAAGTGTCTGAGCTAGCATCCCAGAGCAGCACACTGAGTTCAATGGATGCTTCCTTCTGCACTTTCTCTCACGACAACAGGACATGTTTGGTTTCTCTCTGAGGGGAATAGTTTTGTTGAAGCCGTTGTTGGCCTACGTGGTAACTTTAACCTTCAAATCTAGCTTCATGGTGTGTTTTAAAAGGAATGTAATTATATAAAAGACATGAGATGGAGTGTCTCAACTTTGCTAAGAAGTGTGCATGTCGCTGGAGTCTATCAGCATTGAGATTAAGTCGTTAAATCAATGCGGTCAAACTATTGACTAATAATACTTGCATATTCAGCAGAAGGGTCGTTTTTTTTCATCCTGAGATTTTTTGTTGTTAATTTAAATAAAAATATTCTTAAAACTAAAATATTAAAGAAAAGACCCAAATTGATTATTACCTACCCCAAGAATCATTTTGTGACCTCTGGATTATTATCAGTCAAATTAGATTCACGACATCACGTGCAATGTATTGGACATTATCATGGACAACCTGTACTTGAGTTAAATAGTGTACATATTTATGTTTGGTAACCATCACAAATTATCCTTTGGCATGGAGTATATTTTGGATTCGCAACTATATTTATACTTTCTAATGTATACAGTTGCACTTTTTCGAAACGTAATACTGCAACTGCTGCACACAGCTTCCCTTGAGGTATAAAAAAGTATCTTGTTGTCGGTCCTTACGTCATAATAGGGCCTCTTTAAAATACGTAGTTTTTCTCACCTTTCATATTTTTATATCTCTTGTACCATCGAGCAAACTCCTGGCATTTGGCGGTGGAGACGTTGGCGTAGTAGGAATTGTTCACGATGGAGGAAATCATACTCTGGGAGACAGAGAGGGCGAAGATAATTAATAACCAGTATAATATGAAATGCTTACACTCACGCAACAACCTCATGGCATGCTCACACACACACACACACACACACACACACACATGCTTACAGTACATTAAATAGCTTATATTATGTCCCTTTAAATTATGTATTTTTAACTAAAGTGTTTAGTTTCGATTTAATTCAACAATTCCTGGTTGACTTAATAATACACTTGTTAATTAACATGTATTATAATTTATGAAGATTATTCTCAAGAGTAGATATAAAGGGTTATTTATTTGACAAGCACTTCTTTTAGTTGAGGTTGTTGTTGTTGTTGTTGTTGTTGTTGTTGTTGTTGTTGTTGTTGTTACCTGTGACAGCGGACACTCTTTGGCCAGAGTGCTTTGGTTCATCTCCCTCAGCAGATCTTTGAGAGCGTTCCTCACCGTCGTGTGGTTCCACTGTTCAGAGGGCAGGTCCTCCATCTTGGAAAAACTGAAACACACACACAGAAGTCAGACCAGTTTTAAATAAACGAATAGAGAAACAACAGCACTAAACATCAACACAAAAACAACAGTGACAATTAAAGGAAGAGTTTGATATTGTGGGCATTGTGCTTTCACTTCTTCTGAGAGATTTATATGAAAAGATATCTACACATCTTGTGTGTTTGGAGTTTTTATGGCGGTTCGGAGAGCCACAAACCTGTTAGCTTAGCTTAGCATTAGAACAGGAAACAGCTAGCCTAGCTAGATTATCTAAAGCAGGGGTGTCAAACTCAAGGCCCGGGGGCCACATTCGGCCCGCGACTTCATTTTATGTGGCCCCACAAGAGCTTGCAAAGAATATAATATGTTTAATATACGGTTACATGCTACAGAAGCACGTTGCCCATAAACTACATGTCCCACAATGCATCTCAAATATGACTTTTTTCTCAGAATTTGCCTTTTTTTTCTTCAAAATATGCATTTTTTGATAGAATTCCTTTTTCTCAGAATTAGATTTTTATTTCAAAATGTCACTTCTATTTCTTTTTTCTCCAGAATTTGGCTTTTCTTTTTAAATCATTTTGGGACATACGCACTGAAGAGACTTGCCCTCGACTTCTGCTTTCAGACGTTGTTAATTATGAAGGTATTACCCTATCCGATGATAATCCAATGCAGAGGCAATGATGTAATATAATACATTATTTTATATATATGATATATTTATATATGTATTTGTATATAGTCTTAAAGTTACAACCGGCCCTTTGAGTGCAACCATAATGCTGATGTGGCCCGCGATGAAATTGAGTTTGACACCCCTGATCTAAAGGTAGCTACATAAATCAAAAGAACAATTAAATCCCAAATAATTCAACTAATTTACAATAACTTTTCTATTTTACTATATCCTATCATCTTTTTAACACTCAAACACATATTAAAAAAACAGTATGTAGTAGTTTGAAGGTTTAAAATGTTTTTAGATTGGTTTTGTTCCTTGAAACAGAGCCAGGCAAGCAGTTCCCCCCCGTTTCAAGTCTTTATGCTAAATTAAGCTGACGACAGTGCAGGCACCAGAGTGACATCCATCTTCTCATTAAACGTTTCCTTTAATCCTAAATTAAGCCCAAATGAAGCCTTAACCCCTCTGACCTCAAACCCTCCACTTCCTGTATCTCCCCCCAATCTCCCTGTTTTATCTTTTAACCTCAAAATGAATCATTTCTACTCTTGAGCACAAAGTGTGCCAGACCTCTTCCATCGCCATGGATACGCACACACAAACATGTAAACAAACCTGGCTGGTATGTTCCAGGACAATAACGATAAAACTCCTCTCGTCTGGAGTTTATCTGGCTTTTATCTGCCCATCGGGACCCGGCTTCACTTTTTGTTTTCCTGGCACACGGACTCTCGCAGATAATAGATAAATCCCCAGCGGGTTGTTTACAGTTTCAATATCGCCGCTTTGCAAATTTGATAGATATGGTACATTCTTAAACTGCAATCAGCTGCAATGACATCAGTGGCCCAGCGGACCGAGAGTTTCCACAGGTTCACGATTAAATGTTACTTTCTAGTAGGGCTGCTCGATTATGGCGAAAATCATAATCTCGATGATTTGGGTCAATAATTGATATCACGATTATTAAAGACGATTATCCATTTACTTTGAAAACATCAATTTATTGGAGAAAACTAATGTGAACAGTATGTTTTTAACAGTTGATTACCCTGAACTTTAAGTATAATTCAACGGAAAAATAAAAAAAGTAATAATAAAAAAATAATGGTTTTATTTCAGTTACGTTGTTTTTGTAATCGTTGCAAGCCATCATCTTAATTGCGATTAAAATACGATTAATTGAGCAGCCCTACTTTCTAGTTTATCCCGCTGAAAAACTATACACGAGTTATCGACATTTTGTAGGAATCACAAATCAGGCTGGTGCAATATTCATATTACCAGCCAAAGTATGTGTAAATATTATTCAGAATTCACTCTGTGTTAACTTCTATGTCTATCAGTTGGGAAGAGAATGACCTCAGTGACTTTCACACTGCAAAAAATATCAAAAATGTACGCCTAAAAACAATCAATATTAGTTTTGAAGTCATTTTTAGATGTATTATTCTGTTAGGGCTACATTGAAATTGCGACATTGGCTAATGCAATTTTTGTTTACAGGAAGATGTGTGTAAATATTATTCTGAATTGTCGGGTTGCAGAGATTCCCCGTCATACTAATTGTACTCTAGCCATTTAAATATCTTTGTTTGGCACAGATCCTCTTATATCTACGTTCATATATGCATGATTGTGTGAGTTGGGAGGAAATCATATACGTGATGAAACAAGAAACTATTTCTTGGTTATATATTTTATTTGCAAGTATCATTTCTGGGATGAATGTAATATGATGTAACACACTGACATGTTAAAGGTCCGGTATTTAAACCCTTACTCACCCTAAATAAGTAACTATTAAAAAAAAAAAAAATTTAATATATTTTTTTTTAATACATCTTTCAATCAGTCCAACCCCAGTTAACCATTTCTCAAAAGCAACATCAGTCAACATATTCACACTTCTTTCCAAACCGTGCAGCCCTACTGAAACCTACAGAATGATGTGTGTGCAGGGGTGATATGAGCACTCACTCTGACCTCTGCAGCTGGATGCGCAGAGTGACCATGTGATAAACCTCCATCAGCATGTCGGCCACCGTGGCTTCAGGAGCGTCCGTCAGGAAGTGGATCGGCATCGGGTTCCAGTGGCCCACCTTTATGATGCCTGCACACAAAACATGGACACATTCTGTCATTGTGAGGTTTTATGTATATTAACATTTTGACATTATATGAAAAAGCAGTAAATAAGTTAAAAAAAACAATTCGAAAAACATTTATTAATCGCTGTAGGGAAATTCATTTTGTATCGTAAATGCAATTGCCAGTAGTAAAAATCTAACATTAGGCTACCAAGAAACTACAGCACGTTCACATGACTTCACGTCACCACTGCTAAGCTAAAGGCGGCTAATGTTGGGCTATAAAGGAACTACAGCACGGTCACATGACTTCACGTCACCACCGCTAAGCTAAAGGAGGCTAATGTTGGGCTATAAAGGAACTACAGCTCGGTCACATGACTTCACGTCACCACCGCTAGGCACCGCTAAGCTAAAGGTGGCTAATGTTGGGCTATAAAGGAACTACATTACGGTCACATGACTTCACGTCACCACCGCTAAGCTAAAGGTGGCTAATGTTGGGCTAACAAGGAACTAGCACGTTCACATGAATTCACGTCACCACCGCTAAGCTAAAGGTGGCTAATGTTGGGCTATAAAGGAACTACAGCACGGTCACATGACTTCACGTAAAGCACTTTTTCGCTAAGCTAAAGAAAGGATTTCAGGAGGATATAAAACTGAATCCTAGCATACAGAAAGCTAACGTAAGTGAGTCAGAATGGAAGGTGCTGTCTTTGTTTAGTGTTTTTCAAATAAGGACTGAATAAATAACATGATACACACAAACACACTTCATCTCCACGTTCACACACTCAGAGGTTTTTCATGGGGACTGGCTGGAGCTGTGAAAACTAAACAAAGCTAATCGCATTACGATCCTCCAAATGAGATCCAGACGGGTCCTGAGAAGTCTCCCCTCTGTGTCCCCCATCCCATCATATCTTCCTCCTCTAGACTCCCCTTTCTCTCTTTGTCCTGCTTCCCTGTGTTTACTGTATATCTCCGTTATATCTTTGAGTCCCGTCAGGCCGAGCTGTGTTCTTCATTATCTGGCCGTACAGGGGGAGCATCATTTAATCCACTCTGAACAGAAAGGGGGACCCCAACTTAATGTAACACCACCGTCATAACGTTAAAAAACCTCGAAATAAAAGCTCAGTTTTCCGTCTTCATTAAATAAGAAATGTCAGAGTTGTGTGAGAAAAGATAGTCTGACTCAAAAAACACTAAATGTTAGAATTAAAGCTCCTTTAATGTTACATTTGTATATTTACATTTCCTAACCGGCATGGAACAGGCAAATGTGATTTTTATAAATACTTTTGTAATACTTTGTAAATATTACATAGGTAAAACTACCTTAAAAATATATTTCCACATACTTTATATACTATTAGAGTTTTGTAAAAAAGGACGTGATGAAATGCATTTTAAAAGATAGAAGAAAATACTTTTATGACAGGGAGAGTAAAGCACATCCTCCTCTTGTGTTTCTTATTTTCTCTGTTTCTTTAACACACACACACACACACACACACACAAAGAAACTGGATCATCGTCTGAAAATAAGCCATACCAATTCCGCTAATGCCAAGTTGGGTGGAAGCAAACACGTGAATAAGCAGACAAACACAAACTCACCGAGGACAGCACACAGAGAAGTGGACATGTACATGTTCCCGCTCGCATGCAGACACACACACTCTCACACACACACATACACACACACTCGCACACACGCTCGCAATGGGATGGTAAATGCATTAATAATTGATCCATCATTTTTTGGTCTGCTGTTCAGTGGGCTCTGCTTCATGTCCACATTTAAAAGTAGAAATCATTGTTCCCATTTCTACATTCAAATTCCACCTCCCGAAGACACGCTTTCATGTGGCCGGGCCGGCGGCTTGGCTCATGTCTGAGTGTGCCCATCCACACACACACACACACACACACACACACAACACACACACACACACACACACACACAACACACACACACACCACACACCACACACACCACACACACACACACACACACACACACGAAAAAGGCTTCTTCTTTCCAAAAATGGTTGCCAAGCTCCAGCCCCTGCACAAATTGAGGAAACCCCACAACCGTCTGACGCCCCCCCCCCATCACCCGCACCCTGAGGAACCCCTCTTGATGAAAATCTGTTATGCTGTTATTTTAATCTGTAAAATAATACAGAGGAGGTCGGGACCACCTCGTAGGGAACAACACGGTTAAGGCTTAATATGAGTCACGGTCTGCATCTTCGTAATAAGGCATATTTCTTTAAGGGAACATCTTTATTACAGATGCATAAGTCTGTTTTATTTCATTGAGCATTACTGAGCCATAATTAGAAGACATTTTGAGATGTCATTTCAATTTGTTATCGTAAGATTTGTGTTTTTATCTCATTGTTTCTTTAAGCTGAAGACTATTAACTATTTATAGCTAAATCCATTTATTCAAGTAAACATGTCATGCGAAATGTAAAGTTAATACATCTTGTTTTAAAATTACGTCTTGAAGAGTCACCGCAAGCTCATCGTAGCGTTCACCCTGATAAATATGGATTGGCAATCACTTCGAAATATTTGTTTATAAAGCAGAATTATCCTCTAAGACAGCTTCTGCATGAGGAGGATATACACTAGTCAAACAAGGAAGGACCCTTTGGAGTGGATCCGATGTATTGCATTTGGGGAAATGCACGCCAACGCCCCTTAAGAGACACAACACTCTGAAAGTCATGTGTCACTTAAACACTAGAATACAACACAGCTTCTCATAGCGGCCATGTTGTGTCCACACTACGACTTAAAGCTCACACACACATCAAAGTGAGAGCAACAACTTCCCAATTGTGGAAATGGAAACATCCCGGGGCATTTGAATGCGCTTCGTCGTCGGTCTTCGCTATTAAAGTGCTAACTTTACGAAATGTGGAAACAAAAATGGAAACAGGAAGAATGTGGGAAGATACAGGAAGCGGTGGGTTTGACGCTAATGCAGCATGTTCATAAGATCAGTGAGGTTAGGGTCAGTAACTAATTAGGGCTTGATTTAGGATCAAACGTCAAGTTAGATGACAGGATTAACATCGGTCATGTCTGTAGTGTTACCAATCCACCACCAGTTAGCTTAGCTTAGCATACACAATGCAAACAGGGGGGACAGCTAGCCTGGCTCTTTTCTAAGCAACAGAACGTGTCTGCGAGCACCTCTAAAGACAGATGCATGGAGAAGTAAAGCATGCCTTGAATAAATAAGACGGCTGTTTTAGTCCAATGTAACCCTGGAAACAGCTCAGAAGCCCATTGGACGTCGGACATGTGGCCCTTTCAGACGTGGCACTGCAACAATGCTCCTCGCTGACCTCTGTTAAAGTACAGGTCTGCTGCCATCCATTCTATAAAAGCCTTCAGACCCTTATAATTGAAATAAACAATATCTCCCAGTTAATGACTGGGCGAAGCTAATTAAAGAAAGGCCGTGGTCCTTTAAATACACCGCTGGGACGCAAGAATGCGGGACACAATTCAAACGGGGAGAAAATAGCAGGGACGCTGTGTAATTTCGGTCGTGGACCGCGGGGGAAGAAATGTATAATTTAAGCCAGAAATTATTCATTTAACATAAACGCTTGTTTTAAAAAACAAAAAGTATTCATTTGGGAGCAGCCGGGGGCAGGTGTGTGCGTGTTCTGTCTGTGATACTGCGTGAATACACGGCATCAGTGTGAGCGAAGGCTTCGGTGCGTGGGTTGGATGGAGTTTACACGAGTGCGTTCTGTCCACGCGCCGTACGCGTCTCAGAGCGCCGTCCCGGTTCGCCTCTGAAGCCCCTGCTGCGGCGCTTTAGAGGGAGTGCATTGATGCGGACGCGGGACGACGACTGTGGCTCTATGTTTTCCACACACACACACCCACACACCACACACACACCCACACAACACACACACACACACACACACACACCACACCACACACACACACACACACACACACACACTGATGAGACAGACAGAGACCTCCCCTGATACTTGGCGTAACACATTGAGGCGTAAAGTGTTTCGAATGGCATTCATCTGCAAACCGTAGCTGTGGATATTGTCGGCCATCGCTGTCGGATAATGTGCATCTGTGTTTTATTTATTTGTCGAAGTCCTTTTAACGGGCTGTCAATCGCAGCTCAGATGCTCTCATCGAACCAAAAGAAGACGTGAAGGGAGAGGACCGGTTATAGTGAGGACATCTGCCGAGAGGAAGCAGAGATGAGTCACCTCGAAGGCTTCTATTTATGTCCAGGAGTTTAGCATCTCACTGTGTGTGTGTGTGTGTGCGCGCGCGTGCGTGTGTGTGTGTGCGCGTGTGCGTGCGTGTGTGTGTGTGTGTGTGTAGGGATGCTACAGGCTTGAAACATTCAATCAAAAAGACGCCCAAACAGCCTCGTTCAATTAAATGTATTTTCAGCGCCGCTCGTGACACCTACATCTCCAACTATTAAAGTTGCCTTGACAGATTTGACTTCAACCTTAAATCAATGGCTGCAGAATAAAGACACCACGAGGGCTCGACTTTGTAGCCGACAATCCTTGCCTTCACTTTGCTATCCTGCTCGTCACTGGGTGTGATCGCCCAGGGAAACAAAGTTTACGACCCAAAGAAGGGAAACATCTAAATGCAGTTTGTGTCGTGCAGTTAAGCCACTGCTTTTCCACTGACGGAAGCTAGCTCCAAACGATGCTACGAGTTGCTAGGTGACGACATGTGTTCATTTGAATCAACCTAAATGGAAGTGTTGTAGAGGAAGAGAGTGCCAACAGGAGAGAGAAGTTAATATTCTAATATTCTGGAATATATTTATCCCTTTTCCCGCTGCTGATGAGTTGCCTCGTTTCTTTGCCAGCATCGAGCCTGAAGATAAATGTGTTTCTAGGAAAAGTAACGTGGTCTCTTGCCATCCAGATTAATCAGGATGAAGTGCATTTAATAATCCGAGTAGCGGAGGTCAGACTCCAGGTTTAAGTTCGGGATATGTTCACCACACCTCTACCTGAGGTCGAGAGTTCACGCTGTGTCTCAGGTGGACTGCAGCCTGATAAGAGCTGCTGGCCTTGAGGCAATAAAGGGATTACCTGCAGCAGTGTGTGTATGAGGAGAAGGAGAACACACACACACACACACACACACACACACACAGCAGCGAGATGGGGATCTCCCACCCTTCCTCAGTGTGGTGCTGAAGCCTCGTTGCTCTGTGTCGCTCTGTTGTTACCGTTTAATATCGATGTGAGGCAACTTCCCCAGATGGCATTTTCCGCATACTTGAGAAAAGCCAGCAGCACACGGCAGTGTCCTTCTGCAGACCACTACCATGTGTGCGACAATGAACTACAGAGATGTTCTTTTCCTCTGCTTCATAAAAATTCTCACACACACTACACACACACATCATGTATTTGTGTCTTGCGGGGACCGGCGCTTTGTTGTGTCTTTAATGTCTTCTGCAGGCTCTGTCTGCGTCTCAGTTGTGTCTTGGAAGCGTTCTTGTCTTATTGCCGGTGTCTGCTGTAAGTAGACGGCCTCACATCCAGTGTTCTGCTCAGCCGATGATTAGAGGCTGCGGGATCCTTCTCGCCCTGACCCCGAGCTGCACGGTATTTAATTCTGAGTCAGGAGCGCCAGAGTTTACACAGCGAGAGACACTGAGGTTGGAAAATGAGGACTATTAATAATAGCCTTGATGGAATCCTTCTCAAGCTCACTAAAGGAAGCAGCTTGGCCTCAGACGTTTAGCCAAAATACTTTAGTTTGTTATCTTTGCCATTTCTACCACTATTACTTCTGCAGCTAAAGTCTTTCTCACCGCTTGCTTCCCCCGAGCGAAGATCCACCGGACGAAGCCTTCGATGTGACGCTATGAGCTGGTGTCATGCCACATGTCACGGTGATTAATCCACGACAAAGCTAATGTGTGAGCACTAACACACATGTCAAGGTCATAAGTCTTGTTAGAGGTCGATGTCGGTGTCTGGTGTTGTAATAGTTGGTGTAGCAGGATCCTGCTGACCCACATCTGTGAGGCTGATACCCAAACGCACATTTAGTCATTAAGGTTAAGACCCTCAAAAGTATTGTGTATATATATATA
>RQJG01053139.1:0-13054 GCA_009756435.1 Chionodraco myersi
ACTGCTGCTAGACTCGCGCTAATGCAACGGTCACGACAGTTATAAACAGAAGAAAGAAATGCTGAGGTGGTTGAATAAACAGCCCCCTGATGCAAGCCCCAATTCTGCCGACTCCCGAAACGAAAACATCCCAAGTCCTGGTCATGATGCATCGTCTTCCACTGTGGTAAGTTAGTTGTCTTAAGTGCCAATGTTAGCTAGCGCTAACTAACGCTAGCAACTGAAGTGTGCCTTACAATGCATACAAACGTCGTAAAATGCGGTGTCATGTTCTTTTGAAGTTTGTGAAAATGATGTGAAATACAGTTGATCAGAATAAGAGGTGTAGCCTATCATTTTTGTATTTTCTTTGTCAGCCAGTCAGTGACCAGGCTAGAATCTTGAAGCTGCAAGGCATTTAGCTAATCATTTAGCTTTTCATCTTTTTTTAGTGTTTTAGTTTTTTTGGGTCAAGAACGTCAGTCAGATTGGGTGACGATTAGAAAGGGGGTCGCAAGGTCATTTTAGTTTGTCAATCTGGTATGAGAATAATGTGTCATGTTAAGAGAGAGTAATGTTCCAGTTGTGAGTGAGAGCAAGATGATTGACATTCATGAATGAAGATAGAAGATCAATTTATATTCCTATAGTACTACTGACGACTTGTGAGGATAACTTGTAATTAGAACTGAAAACAGATACATTTATTACACTGTATTATGGAACTTCTGTTTTTTTATTTTCATTCATACCACTTGTATTGCCAGATAGAGGGTTCCGATCATAAAACACAGAGGCCATACCATATTGAATTGAAAAATACAAATCAGAATTCTTCAATGTTGACATGACAATGATACATTAGTCTGGATATTGAGGAAACAATAGAAGAACATGTCTTAAAACAACTCTCTTCCCTTCTACTCTAGGAGAGGCAACAGATCAGACTAATATTCATATGTTTAAAAGAATAAGTATTTTAAACTTACATGGTGGACCAGAGTCTATGGTGTGATGATTAAGTCAAATTATATGTATTCTGCATAATTGGGGGGGCGACGATACAAATTTAAATTTGGGACACTGCTGGTTATATCCGGGACAATACAAAGTAGAATTCGGGACAGTTGTGGGACACTGAGGAAAAAAGTTAACTTCGAGCCCTGGTGAAGTGGCCGACTGCCCTGACTTTCCACTTGGAGAATGCGCCCAGTCCTTGGCGGCGAAGATGAGGGTTGAACTCCTTTCAGATTGCAAGAAGCAATTGAGAAGACAAGAAGTCATGAGTGATGTTCCCATGACCAGTGATGTACAAGAGAGATGGCCAGCTCTCTTTGATGTAATGGAGGTGAGTAAACAAATAATGGTGTAACCTTTTAGATGGTATATGCAACTGTTGGAGTAATGCTTGGCGCCATTAGGATGTTGTTCAGAAGTAGGTGCACATGAATGCTGGATGTTGAAAAGCTGATGCTTCACTGCATTGCTGGCTCAAATGTGTAAGAAGGTGAAGAAGGTGAAGTTGTAGGAATATTTGGAAAAGTGGGAACATGATTGAAGCAGATGAGTAGGGCTTGAGCTTAAGGATGTCCGTCGTCCCGGGGCCGGAAAAAATAGGATCGAGGAGGAAAATTAATTTAGGGAGGAATTTGGGCCTAGAGTTAAAAGAGAAATACCGTGATGACGTCACAAATTAAAATGACTGCAAGTTTTGTGTAGCACAAGTTCTTATTATACCTCCTTAACAACAGAAACACACAGCCCATACTGCTGGTGTTATGTCCCTACTGGTTTTCAGACGAACTGGTTTCCATATGTTGTGTTTACCGAACGCAGCAGATTCGTCACACATTCACAAACATATTATTGGCGATTTTCCACATCTCGTATCTACTGTGGTGAATATGATTGTATAAGTTAGCACTACATCAAAGCCGCCTAAAAAAAGAAAAGAAAAAAGTTTGTCGAAAATATATCTTTTGCAAGATCGCGTCGAGCTGGATTAGATCTCGGTAGAGCAAAATGCTTTCAGCATTCACACCAAATGAAATGCTGAGCAAACATGCATACAGTGCATAATGCATACTATGTGCAGGTGTAAGTTTAATGAAACAAATGTGTGCACGTCAGTGGGCCGTGTTGTTAAAAAATTGTTTCATTTTGTTTCAGGTTAACGCAGAGTTCAAGCGGATTACAACTGTGCCTCTACAGCCACGGTTCCTGTCACAGCTTGACCTACACTCCGCAAGTCTGCTGAGGGTGTTCTCGAAACAATCGGGGCAGCAGGGCAAGAAGTTAAAAGACATGGCTGCCATGGTGACAGTAAGAACTTTTTGTGTGTGTGTGTGTGTGTATAACATTTCCTTTTCGGCATTAGGTCGGCATAAAATCAATTGCAATGGTAAATTATCCCAAAATGTGACTCCATAGGTTCAATTTGAGTTAAAATGTCCCAATATTCTTTTGTTTTAATCCTTAAGGAAGACATCGATGCTGGCAGGGAGTGCCTCCTTAAAGGACTCTGCATCTACCTCAACGAGGATCCTGGGGATCTGGTGAAGGAGTACATGGTGAGTGTGTGCTAAAGTAGTAGGCCACATTAAAAAAGAAAGTTAGTTTGAACATGTTTTTAAGAAAAAAATAGCCTCAGTTAAAAGAACCCAGAATAAACGTGGATTTACGTAAACAACTATTTGTTCGGGTGTTTTCTTTGATTTTAAATAAACAAAGTCTTGGCTTTCAGAATATGAAACTTTTATTTCCAAAATCACACGATAAATACATGTTTGACGCTTATAAAGGGACGAAGACACCTCTCACTCGCAATCTGCTGTTCCGCAGCGCCGCCCCCCTCCCTCCGCTGGCATTATGAATGTAAGGTGTATAGTGATCATAGATAACACGGCAGGGTCCGTTACAGTTTGTTTTCATCTGGTTTCAAATAAACAAAGTCTTGGCTTTCAGAATATTAAACTTGTTTCGGCAAATTCAGATGATAAATACAACGGTGAAGCTTCGGCTTAATTACAAGCGGAGAACGGAGTAACTTGACGTCAGAGCAGGCACAACAACAGCCGGTGTTTCTCGTGAGGGTTTTCCCCGGGAAACAAACACAATACACACAAACGCAAAATTACACAAATACACACACACACGTATACACACACACACTCGCGTGCTACCCTCCAAACGAAAATATCTTCCCTCCGTAGTATTTTGATAATTTGCTAATAACCAATCAGATCGATGGATTCCAGAGAAGAGGAAACTTTGAAGGCCTTCTTCTCAAAATGAGGACTCGGTGACAGTCGTTATATAATGTGACATATTTTGCTTAATATTTGGAGTTCAACAACAATCCTGATATCATTAGAAAGCTGGGAATCTCCTCTTTCCAACAGTGTATACAACTCAAAATGTGTCTTCGTGTCAATGCGACTGATTTCGATGGAGCAGGTCACATACACCAGACCATCTTACCAGACATTTTACATAGCTGTCTTCCTGAAATTGATATTGACTCTGATTTATAATTGGTTTTGTTAACATGGGTTAGGGTTAGGGTTCAAGACTGAAAATTGTGATTTGTGTTTTTCTGATTGCAGAGACACATTCTAATGCAACAGTCTTAACCTCTTAAGCCCCACGGACCCGAGCTCGGGTCCGAAAATGCTATATGTAGCAACAGTGCTATATCTGAAGTGTCATTGCAACAGTCTTAACCTCTTAAGCCCCACGGACCCGAGCTCGGGTCCGAAAATGCTATATGTAGCAACAGTGCTATATCTGAAGTGTCATTCATGAAACTATTAATATTCCATACCCATCTGACCGGAGGAAACTTGGCTAACTGATGATACGAAAAAAAAGAAATTTTTTGGAAAAAGAAGTCTCACAAGAAGCCTTCAAAATGAGCCCATGGCAAAAACGGGCAATTGCTATTTCTGCTCACAAATAACTCACAAAAACGATCATTTATAATTCATACTTTCTGCACAAACAACACATTTTCTGAAAGCTGAGATTCCACAGATTCCATGGGTATACACCCCATCACTACAGGCACAACATTAACCGAGCTAGCAGCCAGAACATAGCAAGTAAACAATATCAGTTTTCAAATCCATGACAATAATTAGGTCTTACCTTGGCTGTTTAGTGATCAAAAGTTGTGTTCAAAGGAATAAAAACGCTGCTCAAGGTTAATCCATCGTCTCTTGTCATTTTAAAATGATTACTGATGATCCATCCTTTCATTCACGGCAGAAGAGTAGGTCCAACGATTAACAGTCCGTGGCTTCAGCTGCGGGAGATGCAGTTTACGCATAGCTCCCCCCCTCCGCAGGCGTAGCGTATTTACGTATTTTGAAACTGCCACTCGATTCGATTGGCTCTAACGATTCAAAAAAGGTGTCAATCACCCAAATCGACCAATGGGTTCCAGAGATAGGATCTTGCGTAAGTATAAGTAAAGGCAGTATAGCTGGTTTACGCACACGCCCACTCTTTTTACGCAGCATAGCATAGCATAGCACAGCATGTCCCGTCCCGCGGCGACAGGAGAGCAGAGAACGGCAGATCGATCAGCGAAACAGCAGGATTTGTTTTCTTTGTCTTCATTGTAACTATGGCAGCCAGAAAGAAGACTTTTTTGTCCGTCGAGGAGGCATTGGACATCGTATTTCAGGACTCTCCGTCGGAAGATCGTGATCTCGTCACGCATACAGGGGACAGTAATGCCTCTGATTGTGAACCTCTGTCACCGGAAATGTATGAAATCTCTGCTTGTATCTATTATTTATTTGGTGTAAGAGTGTATTCGTCTATAGTAATTTACACACGTGACAATAACACGACGGCATCCATCTTGTGATATAATGTTCCTTCACACACTCAACAACAAACAGAGAAGATGGATGCCGTTTCTTGTTCTTGTTGTTGAAATAAACAAGACGTATACATGTTGAATTTAACACGGTATTACATTTCATTTAGCTGACGCTTTTATCCAAAGCGACTTACAATTATTACGTATTATATATATATACATATATAAATATATGACAGTCGGAATATTATTAAATATTGAACAGATTATATGAAGCCCGTCTCACATAATTTACACGGTATACATTTTGAGTGATATAATGTTATTTCACACACTCAAAATTGATGTTCTTATTTCTGATTTGAGTTACATTTTTGAAAGTACAAGCCAGAGAATTAATCTATTTGTTTTTTCCACATTTGTTTTCACAGTGAGGAAGGCGATGGAGTGCTGCAGGAGGTGCTCTGATGCTGGGGGTGAAGACACCTGTGTGCTGCAGGAAGTGGCAGGTCCCTCTGTGCTTCACTACCAAAGAGAACTGTTACAGGGCATGGCATGACTTACTGGAGTAATACTGTAACATTCAGGGTTTGTATAAAGTTTTTTTTTTTACCCAAAAAATGCTTCTTGTATAGTGTGTTGCTAATTTTTTTTTAAATAAATCTGCTCCAGTTGGAGTCAAATATTTCCTAATTTGTATTGTGCAAGTTACATGCATCTCATGCAAAGAGGGAACTCCCCACACACACACTTAATTTTTATTTATTTTTTACAATTATTATTATTTATTTTTTTATGGAATGAATACCTATAGTGATAATTAAATGTTATACAATGATTGTTACAGTCTGGTTCCTGAAAAAGGTTAAATGGCACTGATGGAACCAAATGTGCCCAAAGCTTATTCCGCTTGGACCTTTTTTTGCTAAACCTCTCTAAAAAGGTAAATTCTCACTTGTTTTGCCTCAATCTTGATACAGGGTACTTATTATATGTTCTACTTTGGATTCCTAAAGCTTTTAGGCTACTAACCCATCATTCAAGGGTGGTTTTCACTAGAAGTAATGGGTTTTATTTGGGCGGAGACAAGAATTTACACTTTTTGACTATGTTCCATCTGGATTTACTCTGACACTGAAACATCTTTATTGATTCGGACACTTCTACATCCAACTCACAGATGTGACCTTGCTTTGATAAAAGAAATTATTCATATAACCATTTTAGAAGTTAAGTTATAGTCCTTTGTTTTGGGTAATGTCATTTTCGAGCCTGAAACCTGAACAACAGGCTTGGGGCTTAAGAGGTTAAGGACAGCTGCATCTTCCTCAGGCTGCCGTATCCTCCACCTGTGGGCTTTACATTACATTACATTATATTAGTATTATGAATCAGGAGTAGGACCTAATGCTTTGCTCAGTAGTCTCCAGAGTCATTGCATTTCACCCGTTTATTCTCTCTAACCTTCTCCTCTTTTGAAAAGTCTGTGATAAAAGATAAGATGGACCTTTATTAATCCCCGTGGTAAAATTCAGTTGGACAAGCGGCAACACGGTAAGCGTGAATAACAGGACAGCACAGATTCACACAGATTAATAAAATCAAGAAAAATAAATAAATAATAATAAAAGATTATGAAATAGGAGATGAGTAAAATAACTGTCAGCATATATACATATTCGGTCATATAAATTATGAAGTACGAATTGAGTTAAAGTGAAAATGGACATCTGTACATATAGTGACATCTATCTACATATTTGGTCTACGACTAATATATTAACATGGGTTGTGGAAACGGTGTGTATTTATGTCCAGTGATTATTATTTTTTTACATTATTGATATATATATATTTATATATACCAATAATAATTACCATTCGCCCGTGTTTATTCACTCAATTTAATCTACAATCTGTCAGTCTGGTGAAACCAAACCAGGTCTTCTTCGCAAGCAACTTTCTGGGTGTATTGTGCTAATCAGTGGAGTGTACCAGATTGTGTCTTAATGAGGTCTGAATAAAATAAATCTTATCCTTAAAGAAATGATTTGTCTTCCACCAGGACATGACTGAGGCCGACACACTACGGGAGGTAGAAGGAACAACAGTGGGGATCTATGTTGCCGGAGAGACTCCCAGCAACGACTATTCTGATGTGGGAGTAATCCTGGAGGGTGTGGCGGTGCTTCACGACCTGGAGGGTGTGGTGTGGCGGTGCTTCACGATCTGGAGGGTGTGGTGTGGTGGTGCTCCACCTTAGAAGTTCTTCAGAAGGTGATAATGGAGTTGGATGCATCTGAACTTGAAAAGGAAAAGGCACGAGTGAAGAGAGCTCACTGTCCATGTTCACGGCTCACGGTTCCCGTCGCTGACTTAGATGCAGGTTTCGAGCTACAACGTTAAGGGATGTTCGCCAGCACTTATACTAAGAGACGGACCCAGGGTTGTGGTGCCTCGAAGCGGGCAACATGTGAAGTTAGGGCTGTGCGATTATGGCAAAAATCATAATCGCGATTATTTTGGTCAATAATTGATATCACGATTATTAAATACGATTATTCATTGACTTTGAAAACATCCATTTATTGAACTTTAAAACAAATTAAAATAATAATTTGAACAGTATCTGTTTAACTGTTGATCACCCTGAACGTAGAATTCAACTGAACGAATAAATAAAATAAATGATATATTTATATTTAAATAAATGATATCAAAATAATAAATACCAATAAACAAGATCAACAAATATTTTTGGAGCATACTTCAACAAGCTACTAAACATCTATAAATATGATAAATAAAAGCAAATATGTTGCAGTGCAACCGAGCAAAGCTAAATAATCGTTTTTTTCGATTATGTTGTTTTCGTAATTGTGGCAGGCCAAAATCGTAATTGCGATTAAAATACGATTAATTGCACAGCCCTATGTGAAGTTCACCACACCTTTTATTTTGTATTTTACATGAACACACAAGTGGTCATTCATTAATAAAAAAAAAAGTTGAGTTATGCGTTCCTGGCCTGAGTGGTGTGGCTGGTTCCACCATTCCAGTTATTGGTGCCTTGTGCAAGGGACGCTTTTATATATATTTGTTTTGTTTACCTATTGTAACGAAATTGCTAAACAATATGTAAGGTCCTTTTTAATATTTGTACTTCTCAAATTGGAGATTTTAGAAAGACTTGAGTGATTCTTTAATCACCAGGATCTGAAACTAATCGTTTTCAATGGAAAAAGTGGGTTATGTTTCGAGTGATCAAGAAAAAGTTAATTGAAAAGTATTGGACAACAAGAACACATATATTGCTGACATTTTAATAGTTTATTGTACTTTTATTTACAAATCTGTTTCATATTTGCATGAAATTATATTTCTGAATATAATGAATTGCATATATAAAAAAAATTACAATTCTGAAAACATGTAATTGACATGGGAATATTAAAATAACAAATAGTGTTAGAATAAAAGGGATTGAATTGTATTTGAATAAAGTGATCAAATTGGGTTGGAGTAAAATCATGAAAGTGTTTAATTTACTTTATTGAAACACATTTCAATAACTTTAAATCAACACAAAGTACTTGCGTTGATTTAAAACAATTCTACAGGCAAAGCAAACTATTAGTGTGCAACCAATGTCCAGTTGAATTGAGTAAATCCAATGTGTTCTTTTTTTCAGTGTCTCCGAGCCTCTCTTTCTCCAAGTGTCACGATTCATCAAGCATGCTGGCCTGAGTGTCTGTCTACACTTTGAGGCTTCTTTCGGGGAATCTGTTGCTGCTGGGGAACAATGATGTCACCCCCCCCCCCGCCCTTCTCTCGAACCTCTCACAGTGACCACTCCTCCTCAGAAGACGGACTTTGACTCTAATGGTCACATCAGTGCGTTTTACGAGACGATACGACAACACTTTAAAGGTCAGATCAAGTCTGAAATGCTCCTTGCATCACGGCTGCTCCATGTGTAACATCAACACACATCAAGACGCAACACGTGAACATCAAACTACATGTAACACAACAGCACGACCAGTGAGAGAAAACATTTTCAATGACCGTTGAGCGTGCATCTGATCTGCGTTTCACGTTCAGGATTGAGAGAGGAGTCGCTGTCCGAGGTGCTGAAGCATGCTCAGGGAATCTCAAAGTCACTGTAAACTGTGAGGAAGGAGGCAACAGGGTGGAACACATATATACAGATTAGTATCGGCTGGACACAGAATGGGGCCGAATGCTCCGGGTGGCAGTGTGGAACCCTGGGGGGGGGTCCGGTTTCCAAGTCATCGGTTCAGAGGTTTGAATGTTCACATATGCTCAATACCTACAACTGCAATGATCCCCTCACGAAACACAAAGTATTCTTACATTAAAGAAAGAAATACTATAAAAAAGTGTAATGGAGCTTTAAGAAAAATATGTACAAGTACAATACTGTAGGATAAATACTGTATTAATACATATTTGAATATGAGACGCATCAACAGATGTGCAAATGTTGCTTTAATGAAAGTATTAGCATCGGCATGTCCAAAACTCATCCTGCAGATTGGCCCAAAACATGTTATCATAATAGTTGTGTAATTATTGCATTGATGCATTTTCCACTTCAGTGTTGCAGCCGGTAAGGGAGGAACGTGTTATTGTATCAACGACTGCTGCAGACAGGAGCTCGCGCGTTTCCTCGAGGGTTCAGAGGGACTCGTGAATAACTCGTGCATTATTTATTTATTGATTTGACACTAACTGAATCAGAATTCACATTTCACACACACGCGTTACAACATCAGGAGGATGCTGACCCAGAAAGCCACGCAGGTTCTGGTCCAGGCTCTCGTCATCTCACGCCTCGACTACTGCAGCTCCCTCCTGGCTGGTCTACCTGCATGTGCCATCCGACCTCTGCAGCTCATCCAGAATGCAGCGGCTCGTCTGGTCTTCAACCTTCCTGAATGTTCCCACACCACTCCGCTCCTCCGCTCCCTCCACTGGCTTCCAGTAACTGCTAGAATCCACTTCAAGACACTGGTACTTGCGTACCATGCTGCGAATGGATCTGGCCCTTCCTACATCCAGGACATGGTTAAACCGTACACCCCAGCACGTGCACTCCGCTCTGCATCAGCCAAACGACTCGCTGCACCCGCACTGCGAGGGGGACCCAAGTTCCCATCAGCAGAAACACGTGGGTTTGCTATCCTGGCTCCAAGATGGTGGAATGAGCTCCCATTGACATCAGGACGGCAGAAAGCTTACACACCTTCCAGACTGAAAACTCATCTCTTTCGACTCCACCTCGAGCGATAGAACTACTAACAAAGCACTTATATACTAATAAAGGACTGGCTTCTCTAAAGCCAGTTGAGTAGCACTTGAAATACTTGGCTCTATGAAGCCTGATGTACTTTATGATTCTGTTTTCTTCAAGGTTGTGTCTTCCTGGTCGAACGCACTTATTGTAAGTCGCTTTGGATAAAAGCGTCAGCTAAATGTAATGTCGAGTAACAAGTACAATATGTGTCGGTGGATTGTACTTGGGGAAGAGATAAACTCATGAAGTTTAAATAACCTCAAAATTGATTGGGAGAAATATAAATAATGGCAGCAGTTGTTGTTAATAAGCACAAAGGGAAGTATGGTGATACTATGGATCGACTTCACTCCCACTTGTGACGCAAATATTTTGAAATGTAGCAAAGACATCCAGGGAATCTGAAAGGTGTCGAGAACATCCTCTCAGTTCGGACCCTCATTAAAGATGATTGGACCGTTATGAGGGGGGGGGCAGAATAGGTCTTAAAAGTCCACACAGTCGTTATTCTAAGGAACAATGAGGACTGGAAATAGCATCCTCCTATAGAACAATACTCTGTAAATATTTAATGCCGACGAATGGCCTCGCGGCTCGCCCCTTCGCCCTGATGAGAATGCTCAGATTCTTTTTTTCTTTCACTGGAAGATAATTAGAGAATACATCCATAAAATCATACCCTGGTGAAGAGCCTGGGACAAAACCTGTATTTCCCTTTATACGTTTAGGGATTTTAAAGATGGAATGTGTGAGAAACAATTATCCTTTAAAGGTCACCTATCATGCTATTTGTAGGCAATAGCATACGTCTCAGATATAAGTCTTTGCTCCAAATACCAAACAGATCATTCTAGCCACGCCTCATATCCCTCTATTTCACTTCCTGTTTCAAAAGTGCTGATTTTTGGTATAAAGCTTTAAAAAGGAGGGGTCTGAGCTCATGCGGGACCCGGCAGCTACCGTCTAAACTAAATGCTGCCGTGATGAAACGCCATATCATGGATTATCAAGGATCTGAAACAGTCTGGAGCTCAAAGGCTTTCTCTCTTGCCGGTTATACCACAAGCTGAGTTCCTTTCTACTTCCTGCTTCTTCACACACATGCTCTCCAGTACAGGTTAGCTCTGAGTGTTAGCGATGCTAATGTAAACACCGACCATATTACGTCCAAAGCAGTCGGGCATTGTTTCCGATAGCAACGTTTCTGATTGGGCCGTGGGTCCACATTTCAGATGTTACGTCATATCGGACGCAAATCTGGATCAGCTCCGTTGTTCCCCCGTTTTTAGAGATTTGGGTACGGAGGAAAAGAGAGAGGGTTTTATTTTCTGACGCTGCGTGAGTTCCCCGACACACCGGGGACACATTGATGTATAAAAGACATCACAAAGTGCATTTTGCATGATAGGTCCGCTTTAACACTTTAAAATAATTAAGTATAATTATAATGTGAAGTTGAATCAGTTTTGATGTCATGACTTGTACGCAGTATGAGGAAAAAATAAAGCGCTTTTTGAACATTAAAGCAACACTAAGTACTAATATGAAGAACCTATCATTTGCAGAATATGTCCCTTTTAAGAGAGATCTGGTTTTTCACGTCCAACACAGCGGTTGCAGTTTAGTGAGCACGGAGGGATTAGAGTTCCACCTTTAATGAAATATTCATATGTTGTTGTGTTTGTTTGTTAGAGTCATTACACACACTGACGTTATTATGGTCGCGTCTACGGCTTCACCACGACGGATGTGATCCTCATCCTTCCTGTCAGGATCATTTTAGCTTCCCAATAAAAACACACTTATAAACACAAACAGGAAGAAGCTCGTCTCAGCAGAGGAAGTTGAGTGAGTGCAGTCGCCACGATATGAACCGCAGTGTTTCATAAACGCGGCTAAGCGGCTTCACTAATCAGCAGCGTCTGGATCTGAGGTCTCTATATTTAGAAACTCTTTCTCGCATCCCGAGTCCCACCTCCAGAACTCACAATGCAAGTCTGGAGAAGCTCAGAGGGACGCACGCACACACACACACACACACACACACGGCGAGTCCCCACACGTGACTGTGTAAACAGATTTAGGTCCCCACAAGTATAGTAATGCTAGGCCACACACACACACGACTCATGTCTCTCTCATTATATATATATAATATTGGCTTAATGTACATTTCAAATGTTCTCACTGCCGTTGATTCACTTTTTTTGTCATAATTCCTTAAATGTATTAACGTGAAAGCTTCTTTTTGACCTTGGCAAAAACAGTTTATAAAAATATCCGCTTACTATAATTTTGTTGTGGCTTTCAACCACATCTGATGGTCTTCATTACATGTATATTTATTGCGTACTGAATGTTTTTGGAGTCAATTCTAGATTAAAAGTTATTTCAGGTTCAAGCTTTTGAAAAAAGGTGCATTTTCTGACATGGACGGGCGGTACAGTAAGTGCATTTTAATTTCATGGGACTTTAACTGGGGGTAAACTCTTCATAAGCTGCAGTCACATTTTTCAGGTTAGGTTTATTTCGTATTTAGCAGCTCATGTGCCGCCGCGGCAGATAGCACGGCAATTAAGTCAGAAGTCAGGAGACAGGCGGCGGCTGTTGTTGGCAGAGCCTCAGGCGAGAGGAAAGAGCAGAGCAGGTGTCAACCCCCCCCCCGTCCAGTAACACGACATCACTCCACTCATAAAACCTCATATAGAGGTTACAGGCAGAGGTGGGAAGTAGTGGAGTACAAATACTTCTTTACTGTACTTATGTACATTGTTCTGGTATCAGTACTTTACGCTACTACTTATTTTTCTGACGACTTTTTACTTTTACTTCTTACATGTTGAACACAAATACCTGTACTTTCTACTTCTTACATGTTGAACACAAATACCTGTACTTTTCGACTTCTTACATGTTGAACTCAAATA
>RQJG01053144.1:0-14393 GCA_009756435.1 Chionodraco myersi
GGAACATTTGATGTAGAAGAGACATGAAGAAGAGGGGACACATGTTGATGTGGAAGAGACATGAAGAAGAGGGGACACATGTTGATGTAGAAGAGACATGAAGAAGAGGGGACAACATGTGATGTAGAAGAGACATGAAGAAGAGGGGACACATGTTGAAGTAGAAGAGACAGGAACAAGTGGACTTTGCATAATGGGGGACCTCTAAAACATCCCGTGTTTACCTGGAAGGGTCCGAGGGTCCGAACACATGGTCCAGATCCTGTCGAACACCAGCCGGCCTGCAAGGAAGTGAGACGACAGTCGGAAAACTTTTTATTTCTTAAATCAATCGGAAGACAAAAGGACATTTCACTCACCAAAAGTGTCCAGGATGTCTGTGATGAGAACGAACTTGCTCGGGTAGAACTGGATCACTGAGGTGTCGGAGAGCAGCTTCGAGCACTGGGAGAAATTAAAAGATTTCTGAGGAGTTCAATCGATGTACTTTTTCAAGCACTTTGAAGTCTTTATCATCAAGGGTAAAATAAAGTCTCATAATATTATATATATTTATTCTACCAGCTGTTGATATGAGTTTATGTTTTGGAGTCAAGGAGTCTTTGAAGGATGCCTTTGGGACAATACTGTCTTTGTCTCTTTTCCGCTGTAACAAAGCACCTCTCCCCTCTGTGGGACTGATAAAGGTATTCTGATCTGATCTGATTCTGGACTCCACGTTTTGTGTCTCTGTCGTCACGGTACCTGGATGACGATCTTCAGAGCTTTGACCTTCTGATCGGAGGACCACGCCTCCTTCAGGGACTGGTTCAGCTCCTCGATGCGGTTTGCATAATCCTGCTGAGAGAGGTTCAGCAGCTCCTTCTCGGAACCCTGCACACACACACACACACACAGACACACACACACACGTTGTTTATTAGTATGTGTTAACTATCCATCCATCCATCTATCTATCCATCCATCCCATCCATCCATCTACTCCATTCTATATATCCATCCATCTTATATCTATCCATCATACATATATCTATCTAACCTATCCATCTAATATCTATCCATCCATCCATCTATATATCTATCCATCCACTCTATCATATCCACCATTCCATCCATCCATCTTATCCATCCATCTATCCATCCATCGTAATCTATCTATCCATCCAGTCCATTCCATATATCTATCTAGTCCTTTCTATCCATTCCATCCATCCATATATTCTATATGATCCATCTATCTATCCCATCCATCCATTCTATCTATCCATCACATCTATCATCATCCCTCCATCTATCCATCCCATACCAGTCTATCTAATCACATCCATCTATCCATCTATATAGTCTATCCATCCATCTCCATCTATTCTATCTATCCATTCTATCCATCATCCATCCATCATCTATCCATCCATCCATATATCTATCTATCCATCCATCCATCAGCCATCTATATATCCATCCAGTCTATATATCTATCCATCCATCATCCATCTATATATCTATCACATCCATTCTATCTATCCAATCCTCCATCCATCCACTCTATTATCCAATCCATCTATTCTATCTATCCAATCCATCCATCCTTCCATCTAGCCATCCATCATCCACCATATATCCAGCATCCATCATATGCCATCCAATCATCCATATAGCTATCCATCCATCTATCCATCCATCCAAATCATATCCATCCATCATCATCCATATATCTATTCCATCATTCCATCCATCCATCATCCCTCCATCTATCCATCCATTCCATCCATCCATATATCCATCCATCCATCCATATATCCATCACATCCCATCCATCCATCCATCCATCTATTCTATCCATCCATCCATCCATCTATCCATCCATCCATCCATCCATCCATCCATCCTATTGAGAACGTATGTCTATACAATGATTCTGTTTACATCCATGCAGACAAATACATGTAGTTGTATACTCAAGAATGAACATACCTCCTCCAGGTCGTCCAGCTCCTCCAGACGAGTCCGAACTTTCTCCGACACGGCAGAGGGTCCCGGACTGGGAGCTTTCCCTACGAGACAACAGGAGCCGGTCACTTTGTGTAATAATAAGCAAGAACACACACATGGATTATTGCTTCCATTGCTGTGAGGTAGGGGAATGAATCCTTGGTTTCTAACTATAAAACGATTTGGCAAATGATGACATGAAAACAGAGGAAAGTGTGAATAAGATCAAAGGGAAAGGTTACTTTGATTAAAATATGAATTTCTATGGATTTGGAAACTGTGAAAGTATTTGTGATAATGTAGGTACACACATTTCAAAATATATATAACTTAGGTCCGGTCGTATTTTAGATATTTTAATGCCGAAATGTTAACGTAAAAGTTTAATTATTGTATATTATAATTACAAACTGACGGCTTACCTCGATCAGATCCCATGAAAAGATTCTATGAAGACAAAAATAATTTAGAATTAGGTTCCTGTCTTACAAAGCTTTTCTTTTCGCACAAAACTACTTTCTGATCGATGGAGTTTGACTCACGATGGAGAGTTTCTCTGTGGTGGTGAACCGGGCCAGGATCTCTCCTCTCTTCAGAGACCACGGCTCAAAGTCTGCTCCCACCGCCTCTTCCTCCTTCTTCTTCTTCCCCAGGTCCTGGAAGCACAACAAGCTCTCGATAAAAAAACTGCTTTTATTATTATCTTCCCTTTAATGTTCCACTAGGATACTAACAATCAATGTTTAAAGCCGGTCCCCTATCATGCTATTTTTAGGCATAGGCCTCAGATATATACAAATATATACAAAACATGTCTATGAAGTGTTTTGCTCAAAATACCAAACAGATCACCCATTCTAGCCATGCCTCATATCCCTCTGTTTCACTTCCTGTTTCAAAAGGGCTGATTTGGGGATAAAGCTTTAAATAAAGCTCGGGACTAAATAATAATAAAGAGGAGGGGGCGGAGCTTATGCGGGACCCGGCAGCTACCGTCTAAACTAAATGCTGCCGTGATGAAACGCCATATCATGGATCATCAAGGATCTGAAACAGTCTGGAACTCAAAGGCTTTCTCTCTTGCCGGTTACACCACAAGGTGAGTTCCTTTCTACTTCCTGCTTCTTCACACACATGCTCTCCAGTACAGGTTAGCTCTGAGTGTTAGCGATGCTAATGTAAACACCGACCATATTACATGTACGTCCAAAACAGTCGGGCATTGTTTCTGATAGCAACGTTTCTGATTGGCCCGTGGGTCCACATTTCAGATATTACGTCGTATCGGACGCAAATCTGGATCAGCTCCGTTGTTCCCCCGTTTTTAGAGATTTGGGTACGGAGGAAAAGAGAGAGGCTTTTATTTTCTGACGCTGCCTGAGTTCCCCGACACACCGGGGACACATACTGTAGTTATGTATAACAGACATCAAACAGTGCATTTTGCATGATAGGTCCCCTTTAATGAAGCTGCCAACAGCTGGTGTTTCCCTTTAAAACATTTTGTTGTACTATCAATTATTCTTTTTGATTAGAATTATTACATTTTTTCACATAAAAAACACAAAAAATGCTTTGTGACTTAAGGCATGTTTCCATTTGTATTTTGAATACAGTACATGTATGGTCCAACTAAGACAATACATACAATTAAATACAAATTATTTTATGGATATCGTGATATGAGGCTACTGTAGATATCTTACTAGATTTGGGATAGTGTAATGTAATGTATTATGGAGCAAGTGTTGTCTTTTCCTGTTTTAAAATTATAATATAATTATGTATTTTACTGAAATCCAGCCCGTTCCATCACATCTATGTTATATCTCACTGGTCCCACTTGTTCCTCAAAGCACCCCTACAACATCGCCACGATTTGCATATATTGGCTAGTTTGTGTGTATGTGTGTGTGTGTGTGTGTGTGTGTGTCTGACCCCTGTGGAGGCACTGCTGTGTGTGTGTTGTGTGTGTGTGTGTGTGTCTGAAACCCCCCGTGGAGGTGCTGTGTGGTATGTGTGTGTGTCTGACCCTTGTGGAGGCGCTGTGTGTGTGTGTGTCTGACCCCTGTGGAGGCGCTGTGTGTGTGTGTGTGTTGTGTGTGTCTGACCCCCGTGGAGCGCGCTTGTGTGTGTGTGTGTGTGTGTGTGTGTGTGTCTGACCCCGTGGAGGCGCTGGTGTGTGTGTGTCTGTCTGACCCCTGCGGAGGTGCTGTGTGTGTGTGTGTGTGTGTGTGTGTCTGACCCCCGTGGAGGCCTGTTGTGTGTGTGTGTGTGTTGTGTGTGTGTCTGTCTGACCCCTGCGGAGGCGCCTGTGTGTGTGTGTGTGTCTGACCCCCGTGGAGGCGCTGTGTGTGTGTGTGTGTGTGTGTGTGTCTGACCCCCGTGGAGGCACTGTGTGTGTGTGTGTGTGTGTGTGTGTGTGTGTGTGTGTCTGTCTGACCCCTGCAGAGGCGCTGTGTGTGATGGCGGGCGTCTCGGCTGCAGCGAACATGGACAGCGGGTCGGTGCCGTCCATCAGGGAGCTGAGGGGGTCGGGGGGGACGGAGGAAGAGGAGGAGGAGCAGGAGGAAGAGGTGCTGCCTTTACGAGCTCCACGACGAGTCTTAGTGTCCGTCACCTGCAGGGAGAGGAGGGGGTTAATAAAAAAGTATAAACAACTGAAATATGCTTTTTCTTTTTATTAGGACGTTTCATGCAAACATGACAGAAAAGCTGTGTTTCTGCTTTTCTCATATGAAAAGAGAATGTGTTTTTTGCTATGGATTCACAAATCAACATATTAAAAACATCCATCTTCTCCCGCTTATCCGTGGTCGGGTCTCAGGGGTAGCAGTTCCAGCAGAGAGCCCCAAACTTTCCTTTCCCCTCATCAACCAGCTCTGACTGGGGGATCCCAAGGCGCTCCCAGGCCAGCGAAGAGATATAATCCCTCCACCTGGTCCTAGGTCTACCCCTTGGTCTCTTCCCAGCTGGACGTGCCTGGAACACCTCCCTAGGGAGGCGCCCAGGTGGCATCCTAACTAGGTGCCCGAACCACCTCAACTGGCTCCTTTCGACGCGAAGGAGGAGCGGCTCAACTCCGAGTCCCTCCCGGATGACCGAACTTCTCACCTTATCCCTAAGGGAGACGCCAGCCACCCGGCGGAGAAAACCCATCTCGGCCGCTTGTATCCGCGATCTCGTTCTTTCGGTCATGACCCATCCTTCATGACCGTAGGTGAGGGGAGGAACGAACATGGCCCGGTAGACAGAGAGCTTTGCCTTCTGGCTCCGCTCTCTTTTCGTCACACGGTGCGGTAAAGCGACTGCAGTACCGCTCCCGCTGCTCCGACTCTCCGGCCCATCTCACGCTCCATTGTTCCCTCACTCGAGAACAAGACCCCGAGATACTTGAACTCCTTCCCTTGGGGTAAGGACTCATTCCCTACTTGGAGTGGACAGTCCATCGGTTTCCAGCTGAGAACCATGGCCTCAGATTTGGAGGTGCTGATCCTCATCCCATATCGCAACCGATATTAAAACATAACACTTCTAATATTGAATAACTGGAATGGACATTTATTTAATTTTCTGGTATTCTGAGTTTATACAGCCTTTAAATTCAATCATTTTTCAAGCATTTTCAAGGTACTTATGTTGTGAATGATACGTGCAGAGCAGTCAGTGGTAATGTCTCATTGTTTACCGTGATGGCTTTGAGGGGATGATAGTCTCCAAACTCCACCGGAGCAAACTCAGGACGACATCTCTGCAGCTCGGCATCGTAGCTACGCCCGCTGGATCGCCTTCAAACAGACACACAGGACAGTAGAGAACATACTTAAGAACTAATTAAAGGTACTTGTACTTTACTTTTTCTATGTAATGGTGCTTCATACTTCTCCTCTACAATATCTCAGAGATAAGTATTGTCCTTTAACTGCACTATATCTGTCTGACAGCTTAAGAAACCCATCAGTGATGTTCATTTTTAATGTTTGATAAACTGGCATTGTCAAAAAGCCTTAATCAGAAACAATGTAAATAGTACAAGAGTGATAGGGAACATTGTACAGCAATACAATCAATACTGTTGTTTCACATACTTACACACTCATATTTAAATGTTGAAGTTGTATTTTCAGTGTGGTAATGGTAGCTTGAAGTAAATTAACTAAATACAGTGAACATGTGGACAAATACAGACACTATGAGGTCTCTTAACACTCATTTGAGAGAGCATACTGTTTATTGATTAAAAACGATTACAACTGATGCAAAACAAAGCTATTGCACTAAACACAAAGACAGACACTTTGCCATACTATAACAAACTCTAGCTAGTCAAATAGTGCGTTTAATGAACCATTAGACCTGCACTGGGTTTGAAATGGTATGTTGACAACCTGCAAAAAAACAGTTAGCATTTCATTTGGGGCTCTACATTTAAATTAAGCTCACAATAAACACGTTAAAACTACATGGACATATCACAAACCGCACAGTATCACTATATACACGATTAGACACATTTATACTGAAGATACGTAGCTTTAAAAATAAGTAAAAAGCATCTTACCACTGCACCGCAGCCATTTTTTTGCAGTCATGTGACACTACAATACTTCCTGGTTTTGCCAGATTTCGGAAAACCGCTGTTTTTGGTTTAAAATGGGCTCTCTCTTATATATGTTATGTTGTTATAGTGAGGAATTGTACTATAAATACTTAATATGGTGTTATTTTAACACTTATAACACCGACAGCGTGGCTTTAGAGACGTTTTAATGAACTGTTACAGCAAATATGACTTCATTTCCCAGGAGACATTGCGCGCGTCTCGGCGAGCTGCACCAAAGAGTCAAAGAGAAAGAAGAGGTCCCACTTCGAATCTTTTATTTGGGCGCAAAACACCCTTTCAGAATCATAATTCCTTTATTCGTCCTACAAAGTGGACATTTACGTTGTTACAGACAGTAAAGTATAACTAGAGACGAAGGAAATAGAACACTATTGTATAAAAAAAATTAAACATACACATTATTACAATTACAATGTATACAAGTACACATTCAGGTAGATACGTAGCAGAGGGACTTTCCATCATATAATATGCTTCATAATAACATAACATTTATACTTAGTGAAACAATATTTGACCATAAATTGCGGCATTTACTTAAAATAAACGGTTTGTAGTCACCAGTTAAGCCGGAAGACGTTTCTGTTTTTACCGCTGAGTAAACCTCTGTTTAACAAACGATCTTCACCGGTTCTCTGTAGCTGTACTCCTCTGCAGTCAGTGGAGACATGGCAGGTTAGCATGCTCATGACCTCACTGTAGAGCTTCTTCACCTCTTCACCTGACCAGGTACATCATGTCATAATGCCTACTTAAGTCTGGGTTGCTATTCTGTTTATTTATTATGAATGACTCTTAATCGTGGAGGAAGGGTAGCAGTTAGCTGGAGGAAGCTAGCTGTTAGCTAACGGTGCATCATGACAGATTGAAGCTAATTGGAGAAAAGCTTTCTTCTTCTTCTACGGTTTTATTGTCTTCTTCTATCATTATAATGTGGATTTTTGTCAATTTTTCTTACCTCAATTGTCCATTTAGTTATTCGGCCCTCATCCGGACAAAGGTGATATTCACTGTGAGGTTTTATTACATGATAACAGCAGATTATGACTATCAACTATGCCTTAAGATTGTTTTGTATATTTCACACAGTATTTAATCTTAACTACAGGAGTGAATGATTCAAGCTGAAGGGGAAGTTGTTACTGTCACATTAGGTCCAATTGGTTGATTTGTGTTGAATTAAATCAGATATTATTACATGTTACTTGTGACATACGAGCGACTCACGTACTCAATACTGAGGGCAATCCCCACAGGAGCAATTTGGGGTGAAGTGTCTCAGGGACACAACGACATGCTGACTGCAGTGGGGTTTGAACCTGTGCTCCCCTGATCCGAACACCACCTCACTGCGCCACACACCTCCCTATAGATAGAACTGTATGTTCAAAGAAAGTTCATCACATGACTGTAATGTGGCATTTGAACATGGAGCTATAAACTACTCAAGATAGTTAAATCATAATATGGAGGTATAAAGTAAGCAGCACTTAGTACATGAGTCTATGAAGTGTCATAACATAGTATACACATGTGTATTTATTACTTCTTAAAGCTCTGATTGAGGTAATCAGATGTCTTGTTTGTTTTACAAGATGTCCAACACCCTATATTGGATTCACAGTGACATAAAGCAGCAAATCCCATTTTTTTTTTTTTTTTAAAGTTTGGAACGGAGTAATGTCTGCGAAATGTGCTTGATTCACTGATTCATTGATTCGCAATTGTTTTGTGTTTTGATAAACCGGCTATTCAACTGGCTTTACGTTTCAGCTCTACATAATAGAGAGGCGAAGTCCCGCCCATCTACCTCCGACCCATGGGACCTTATTTCGGAAAAATTATGTATTGGAGTCAATGGGGAGAGAAAGATTATCTTTTGATCCCATTTGAATTGTGCCACGAATTACACACATGATGTTTGTCAATCTGAACAAATAATTTCCACGTCAAAAAAGTCACAGTTTGTCGTAAAACTGTTGAAATATAAGACTATGAAAAATACGCAACTAGAAAGACTACAACTCCCAGAGTCCCGGTCCCGCATGCTGGCTCTCAGGAACCGACTCACTCCCCTTGTGTGTGTGCAGCTCTCAACGCGCCCAGACTTGGAGTGATTTTCACCTCTTTTAATACTTTCCGCCTCGTTCTGAGAGAAAGAAGTGAAATGTTTCAACGTGACGGCCGTCTGGGTGTGTGGTGCGAGACGGGAGATGTAGTTCATTGAGCGGTTTCACACAAAAAAAGTGTTACTTCACAGTTTAACGACATTTTTTTTTTTTTTTACTTGCAAAATTATCTTTTAAATTGACAAACATCCTATGTGTAATTCGTGGCACAATTTAAACGGAATCGAATGATAATCTTCTCTCTCCATCGACTTCAATACATACTTCTTCTGAAATAAGGTCCCATGGAGGAAAGGGAGGGACTTCGCCTCTCTATATTCTAAAAATATCCTGGGTTTATTTTAGTTACCGTCTTCATAAACTAATGTATCTTTCACACAGCTTTAATTAATGTTTTTAATTAGGTGCATTCTTTTAGTCATAGTTTTATAAGAGACAGAAAATGCAGGATGAATATTTGGATCATTCAACTATTTTTATCAATTTCTTTCATGGTAAAAATGGGCTTTTACAGATTAATATGGATTATTACACTGATGTTATAGCATTAATAATGAGGTGCATGAAACCCATTATAAGGAAGATGGGAACGCAAGAGAAACAGTGTCATCATGTAATGTAATGCACTCCAGGCGTTTTTAATTGATACTGTAGTAATTGAGTTAAAGTAGCATCTGAAACAGGTGGTTGTTGACCGGCCTGACCCTCACTGCCTAATAAAGGACCCCTGGTTAGTGTCTCATTATTAATGCCGACCCGAACAAGCCTTATCTGTGTAACCAATACTCACTTTCATGAACTGATGCCCTGGATCAGGTTTTATTTCCTTCTTGCTTAAGACATTCATCCTGTTGCATTTCCCCCTTACAGAGTTACCTCTCTGCATCTCCACGGCAAGTTTCTAACAACTGCTGGGCCTCGAGATGTGGATTAGCTGTGAACGATTAACAGGAGACTGATGGGCGTTACTCGTTGAATATCTGTTCTGCCTACTCGACCCAAACAACCCCCAAAACCAAGATCCTCAGTCTTTATTATAGGCCTGTCAGATAGATGATTTAGGAGCAAGTTATAAATGCGAAAAACAATATTTTTAGTATTTTAAGACCATTTTCTGCCACTAACGTAATGTTTTATGCCTATTAAAACAATGTAATAGCATAGAAATACAGGCTTTCAAAGAGTAACGAACTTCTATTTCTTAGGAATATTCCAAAATTGAATTGGAAACAAAAATAAGTCGCTTCATTTCCATATAGTTACTATAAGTTGATGGCATACAAATGGCCTGGAGATGTAGATTTGCTCTGAATTATTAGCAGGAGACGCTGATGGGCGTTTGAGCAAGTTATAAATGCGATAATCAATATAATTGGTATTTTAAGACCATTTTATGCGACTAATATATTGTTTTATGACAATTAAAACAATGTAATAGCATAAAAAACAGGCTTTCAATGGGTAATGAACTTTCGTTGAATTGATAGGTGCTGATGGGCATAACTCACCAAATGTTGAATATCCGTTCTGCCTACTCGACCCAAACAACCCCCAAAACCAAGGTCCTTAATCTTTAACATAAACCTGTCAGATAATTTAGGAGCAAGTTATTGTCGCAAAAATATAATGTTTTATGACTAATCATACAAAGTTATAGCGTAGAAATACAGGCTAATGAAGTTTTAATTCCTAGGAATATTCAAAATGTCGATTTGCCTCTGAATTATTAACAGGAGACGTTTAATTGGTAGGCGCTGATGGGCGTTACCTGAGAGCCTTGTTTTCTTTGACTGACATGTGTCGCAGAACTTGAATTGAGCTTTTCCCGAGGGGTGGAGGTCCGACTACTTGAAGGACATCAACGGAAAACTCCGTCATGCTGCGCTACGAAGAGCTGCTGTTTTACGCCGCCTGTGTTTGTAACTGCTGGACCGTGTGTCTGTGTGTGTGTGTGTGTCAGAGTGTGTGTAGGAAAGGTGGTGGTGGTATGGGCAGCAGCTGGAGGTGGCATCTCTCCCGCACCATGAGGCTGGCGATGCGTTGGTGCCGAGGCCCACAGAGGGGGGGTGGATGCGGGGGAAACAGACCCTGGATCAGCGGGCGGTGTTTTGAGGTGTGGAGCTACAGCAAGATGCTGCTCAGGTCTCTGTACTTCAACAGCCTCACCGACGCTGACACTCTGCTGGACTGCGCCTTCGAACCAGTCTACTGGATTGTGGATAATGTAACCCGCTGGTTCGGAGTGGTGAGCTGTTGGATATCTATTTGTCCCTATTTGACCCCAAAACAACCCCCCCCAAAAAATGATCCTCAATCTTAAACGTAGGCCTGTGAGATGGATCTTTTTTTTTGTCGAGTGATTTATTGTCTAAGAAATAATTGCGATATATGCTTTTGTCAATTAAAAACTATTTTTTAAAGTGTGATTTGGAACGGGTAAAAAATAAGTTGCTTGCTTAAAGTGTATCGAGTTCATATATTGATTATAAATTGATAGCATTAAAAATGAGCGAGTTAATTTTGATGCATTGTACGAGACGACGAAAAACGTAAACATGGTCAAAACCATACAATAATACAATTATGTTGTTAGCCTAAAACAGTGTTTCTCAAACTTTTTCATACCAAGGACCACTTTTTTTAGAACAGATTACAAATCGCCTGAAAATGGTACAAACAAGTGGCAACATGTGTGACGAAGGTGTTGCGCTGGGCTATATCATGCAATTGAAAGTGAAACTTAAGCTCGCTCCATTGCGGAGATATTCCTGCGAGAGTGCGGAAAACTTAACTACATTTTTTTATTTCAAATGTGAAATGTTACCAATATACTCACGGACCACTAGGGGGCGCTCACGGACCACCAGTGCTCATTCGTACAATGAGCACTGGCCTAAAATGATTGAGTTAATGTCACGGTTGTACACTCAGAATTACGTGACATTTTTTACGTAATGTCCGTACATATGTTGATGGCGTAAAAATTATGATGTTCTTGTCCATATGTCATACAGTAAGTGTGTGACGTAAGAATTATCATTGTTTCTGTATATCGTACGATAAGTCAAAAAACCATAATGTACGTTTAGTCTATTACGTTAAAATGATCGAGGTGATGACGATCTAACGATAAGTCAATAACGTAAAAAATATGGAGGCGAAGTAAATAATTTGACCTAAAAATGGTGAAGCTAATGTCCATTTATCGTACAATAAGTCAACAATCATGTCCCTATATTGTACGGTAAGTGTATAACTCGAGAATTATCATTGTTGTTTCCGAATATCGTACGATAAGTCAAAAAACGTAAAAATAATCGAGTTCATTTGCATGTTTCGTACGTTTAGTCTATTACGTTAAAATGACATAAGCGATGACAATCTTTTTAAGGATAAGTCCATTTCGTCGAAGTAAATAATTCAAGGTCAATCAAGATTATGAAAAATCCTAATATCGTAAAAAAGTCGATAACAAATGGTCAACATCGTACGATAAGTCGTGATTATTTCTCTCGCAGGTGTTCGTCTGCCTCGTCGTCCTGCTGACCACCTCAGTTGTGGTCATCATCTACCTGTTCGTTTTACCCACAATCCTCAGCACCTACCCTCTGTACATGATCGTGTGGCACCTCTGCTACGGCCACTGGCTCCTCGTCATGGTGGTCTTCCATTACTACAAGGCCACCACAACAGCAGCAGGAAGCCCACCCAAGGTACGAGACCAGATTTATGTTCCCAATGTTATGTTAAATGTTTGTTGTTTGTTGTTCATGTATTGACATCTGTCTATGTTGATGTTTACACATGGGAGCTGCTGGGATGCAAGTCCAATTTCAGACTTGATCTGAACATTAAAGTATTATCGTATCGTATACTGCAATACAGTTCAGCTGAAGGGGTTTTAAATCATTCTTTACATGTTGGTCTTTCTGTGGTAGTAGCTACGAATTCTACGGTGGCCCTGAGAGCTCAAAACAAGGCAAATTGAGAGACCATACAAAAAAACCAATCGTGAAGCATTTAGAATCACGACAACTGTTTCCAGGGGACAAAATAAGGTGATGCACACGCAGCAATGTCTGTGTTTGTGCCTTGTGAAGTTCATAAAGTCGGCTTTACGTCAATTTAGTTAGAAAAATCTAAAATAAAATATATATAAGGATGTTATTTTCACCTCCAAAGTTTTCCGTTTATTTTTTTGTTTGATTGTCAGAATGATGACTACCATAAATGTCTTGAAACTTGGTGGAAGGGTCAGGCACGGGGCAATGCAGAACATATTGAAATTTGGAGCAATTTGTCTTCAATATTTCTTGATCGAAGAGGCATTTCAGCTCTCCTAATGGCGTTATAGTTTGACCGACTTTCCCGTTTGAGCTCTCAGGGCCACCGTATCTTTGTTATAGATATGTATTTTGTTTGTATTTCTTTCTACTTCTGCTACAAGGTGACACTGATATTGATTTCTGTTCTTAGACGGTAACACATCCTCCTTTGTTTTTGTGTTTCAGGAGAAAACTCAGATTCCAGCGGTGTCCATCTGTAAGAAATGCATCACTCCAAAACCTCCCAGGACGCACCACTGCAGCATCTGCAACCAGTGAGATCATTAAAATAATACTTCTCCTCTAAAGAGTAAGCCAGTCGTTGTCTTTTTAATTGAATTTGAATTTTCGTTAATATTACAGGTGTGTTTTGAAGATGGACCACCACTGCCGTATCCTTTCCACAAGAAACACTTTTGTTTTTAACTCAAAAGACGATGCTTTTCAAAGTGTTACTTCCCCGCTGTGTACACATTTCCCTGAGCGCGTTTCCAGCCTGGTTGAATAACTGCGTGGGTCATTTCAACCACCGCTACTTCCTCTCCTTCTGCCTCTACACCACGCTGGGCTGCGTGTACTGCAGCGTCAGCAGCAAGGACATGTTCCTGGACGCCTACAACACCATAGAGGTGAGGCAGAGAGCCGTACTTCCTGGGTGGGGGTTACATATCGTATGTGTTGAGGCTTGTTCCAAATCGGGTGCAGTTACAGACGGAACACGTGGGTCACGTGGTTTTGTATCTGGAAAAACAAAGTGAAGCAAAACACGAGTTTATAGCCATTAGAGGTCGCCTATTCTGCAAAATCCTCTTCTTCATGTCTTTTCTGAATCAACATGTGTCCCCTCTTCTACATGTCTCTTCAACATCAACATGTGTTCCCTCTTCTTCATGTCTCTTCGACATCAACATGTGTGTCCTCTTCTACATCAACATGTGTCCCCTCTTCTTCCTGTCTCTTCTACATCAACACGTGTCCCCTCTTCTTCATGTCTCTTCTACATCAACACGTGTCCCCTCTTCTTCTGTCTTCCTCTACATCAACATGTGTCCCCTCTTCTCATGTCTCTTCTACATCACATGTGTCCCCTCTTCTTCGTGTCTGCTCTCCATAACATTGTCCCTTTTCCATGTGTCTTCGACATCGACATGTGTCTCCTCTTCTTCATGTCTCCTCTACATCAACATGTGTCCCCTCTTCTTCATGTCTCTTCTACATCAACATGTGTCCCCTCTTCTTCATGTCTCTTCTACATCAACATGTCCCCCCTCTTCTTCATGTCTCTTCTCCATCAACATGTGTCCTTTCTTCTTCATGTCTCTT
>RQJG01053147.1:0-12587 GCA_009756435.1 Chionodraco myersi
GTGTGTGTGTGTGTGGGTGGAGCTTCTCTTGTGTTGCGGTCCTCTGTTTGCTCTCAGCCTCACAACAGAGAGGAGGACCGGGGAAGAAACACCGACTCTCGGCACCGGAGGAACCTGATGATTGTACCGGTCGTTTCCCCGGAGAAGGACGCACTTATTTCCCCGGGACCTCCTGGATATATCCGTGCGTAAAAAAAAAAGGGGAGTGTTCTGATCCAGGAGGGTTTCTTATCACCGACACGTTGGGAGGAGGACTGTGGCAATGGATGAGAGCGCGTGAGGGGAATAACTAACGCGTCCCGGGGATTCATCCGTGTATTTCAGGGACCGGGGATTTAACAAAACAAAAAGGCAGCAGATATTGAAAAACGCCAACAAAATGGGCAACAGCTTCTCCAATATCTCCGCCTTCCAGTCGCTGCACATCGTCATGCTGGGGCTGGACTCTGCGGGGAAAACCACCGTGCTCTACCGGCTGAAATTCAACGAGTTCGTGAACACCGTGCCCACCATCGGGTTCAACACGGAGAAGATCAAGCTGAGCAACGGCACCGCGAAGGGCATCAGCTGCCATTTCTGGGACGTCGGAGGTCAGGAGAAACTGAGGCCACTTTGGAAGTCTTACAGTCGGTGCACGGACGGTATCATTTACGTGGTGGATTCTGTGGATGTGGACCGGCTGGAGGAGGCCAAAACCGAACTGCACAAAGTCACCAAGTTCTCCGAGAACCAGGGAACTCCTCTGCTGGTGATCGCCAACAAACAGGACCTGCCCAAGTCTCTGTTAGTGGAAGAGATCGAGAAGCACCTGGCTCTCAAGGAGCTGAGCCCCGCGACACCTTACCATGTCCAACCGGCATGCGCCATCATAGGAGAGGGGCTGCACGAGGGCATGGACACTCTGTACGAGATGATCCTGAAGAGGAGGAAGTCTCTGAAGCAGAAGAAGAAGCGGTAACAGCTGCTGGGGCTGGGTTCAGTCCAAACAGTCAGATTTCTGCAGATTAAAGTCAGATTTCAGAACAGTGTGATGCTGAAGGAAGACTCTGAAGCATAGCAGCCGCTGGATTCACTTTACTTTGCAGTGATTCATTTTGGATTATTCCCAAGAAGTCAGATTTCTGCAGATTAAAGTCAGATTTTGAAAGTCACAAGAAACTGTACGAGATGATCCTGAAGGAAGTCTCTGAAGCAGAAGAAGAAGCAGCAGCTGGTACTCGGACTGTTTGGCCACAGGTTTGCTTTGCAGTGATTCGTTTTGGATTAAAGCTGTGAAAGCTTCTGCACACAGGAGATACAAATACAACCAAAAAGACAGAGACACTTGTTCAGCTCAGCGTGGAGGAATGCGGGAGAGGATCCGGGCCGAGAGAGAGGGGATAATGTCCGGGCTGCGTGAAGACAAAACAATGTTGGGTTCTGATTTTAATCGCAGAGTTCTGGGATTGAATTAAGAATTGTCAGAATTTCTGAGATTTCAAATAACAATTTTTTTTTTTTAAATAATTCTGATTTTAAGGTAATAATTAAAAAAAGGAAAGACATCTTTAAAAAAGTTAGAATTCTGTGAAAAAAGTTAGAATTCTGTGTAAAATGTTAGAATTCAGAGAAAAAATGTACAATTCCCCAAAAAGACAGAATTCCCCAAAAAGAGAACATATTTCTGAGATTGAAGTCCTATTGTGAGAATAAATATATATATTTATTTCTGACTTTTTTTCCAAAGATTTGTTTCAATTCTGACCATTTTTGGGAATTCTGAGATTTAAGTCAGAATTCCCCAAAAAGTCAGAATTCCCATAAAAGAGAACAGATTTCTGAGATTTAAGTCGTAATTGCGAAAACAAAATATACATATTTCAGACTTTTTGGGGAATTCTGAAATTTAAGTCAGAATTCCCCCAAAAAGCAGAATTCCCCAAAAAGGCGGAATTTCCAAAATAAACTGATTTCTGAGATTGAAGTCGTAATTGCGAGAAAGAAGAAAAACAATTCTGACTTTTTTCCCGAAGTTTTGAGATTTTGTTAACAGATTTCAGACTTTTTGGGGAATTCTGAGACTTAAATCAGAATTCCCCAAAAAGTCAGAATTCCCAAAAAAGACAACAGATTTCTGAGATTGAAGTCCTATTGTGAGAATACATATATATATTTATTTCTGACTTTTTTTTCCAAAGATTTGTTTCAATTCTGACCATTTTTGGGAATTCTGAGATTTAAGTCAGAATTCCCCCAAAAAGCAGAATTCCCCCAAAAAAGCAGAATTCCCCCAAAAAGCAGAATTCCCCCAAAAGGCGGAATTTCGAAAAATAAACAGATTTCTGAGATTGAAGTCGTAATTGCGAGAAAAAAAATATATTTCTGACTTTTTTCCCGAAGTTTTGTGATTTTTTTTAACAGATTTCAGACTTTTTGTTGGAATTCTGAGATTTAAGTCAGAATTCCCCAAAAAGTCAGAATTCCCAAAAAAGACAACAGATTTCTGAGATTTAAATCCTAATTGCAAGAAACTTTTTTTGAACAGATTTCAGACTTTTTGTTGGAATTCTGATGTTGTTTTTGGTACTCTGACCTTTCTGTCTTAAATCTCACACATCCCTAAATCCTTTCCTCGCGTTGCCCCAGCCCTCGTCCGCAGAGAAAGAGGAGCGGCTGGCCCGTCTACCTGCTGCTTTCCTGCTTTAACCACAGAAGAAGAAGAAGCTCCTTCATGGCATTTTGATTTCCCAAAAAGTGTGGTTTTGCACGTGGCTTCGAGTCACTCTTTCTTCCTGGAGAATCTGTGAGTCACGCTGACTGTTTGTATTCCTGTGGGAGCGTCGGAGTCTCGTTCCTCTGCTGGAGGACGGAGGACAGAGTCGACCACTTTGCACTTTTCATTTCCTACACCTCACAGACACTGTATGCGAGATAGAGGAGCAGACCCAGGTGCTGTATGTATACTAAAGAAGCCAAAATTGAAGTATTTTTTGAATATTAAAAGATGTAAAAATCCACAGCTGTTCTGGTTTTTCTCCCCCGGAGTCCGTTGACCTTTAACCTGCAGGATTCTTTCGTCCAGGTGTGGTTAGAGAGAGGTCACAGAGGTGACACCCTCGCCCTGCACATTGAGCGGAGTGTGCTGCCTCACCACAGCAGCACCCCCACTGTCCCGAGTGCAGCTCGCTTCCTCGAGATTATGTTATAGTTATTTCCACATTAAAAGGCCTGTTTCCTGTGAGTGCTTTAAAGGCTGCTTGTGCTCAGGCTGCAGGACTCAATTCACAGCCTTGTTCCAAACAGTGTTTTTATTAATGATTAATTAGCTAATTACTTTCTGTATTAAAGGTGGGGTACGTTTGAGAAACCGGCTCGAGATACACTTGTTGTTATCTTCCATGGAATGCTCTTAACGTCCCGATAGCAATGAATATCTGAAGTGCTTTGACAATAAATCCATAACAACATGTCATCAGTGGAAGCCGTGGCGCTGTGAAAAGCTCGACCAATCATCTGAGCCGGCTAAAGTAACTGGATGGCCTACCTGCCTGTCAGACGTCCATCGGGGCACAGACTGATCTCGTGCCCTCATTGGTCGTGTGCGCGTTCCTGTGTGTTGGGGGAGGGGCTCTGTCAGGAAGGGGCAGATTTTCTCCGGCTGTGTATTTTCTAATTCTAGCACTCGAGCCGGTTTCTCCAAAGGACCCCACCTTTAAGAGATGTACTGGTTTGGTACATAACATGTCAGAAAAAGGTGAACATGCATTTCAAAATGTCCCGATGTGTTCCAGAAAGCATGGCAGAAGTTGAACCGGCGAATGAACCGACTTTAACTTCATCGTCTTTGTCGGTTTTCTTTAAAACAAGTAAATTAAATGAATAGATTGTTAAAAGAATGAAATACTGGATTGAGCTGTAATGTGTGAGTACCTGCCTTCGGGTCGCTTTCACTTCATCTGTGTGTGTTATATCCTTCATGCCCAGGAGAACTGAGCACACTTACTTAAGTCTGAGTACACTTGGAGGTATTTGCCAGAGTCTTTCCATGTCGTGCTACTTATACTCCACTGCAGTTAAAATGGAAATACACGCTACTCCGTCAGATTTAGATTTGACGCGAGCGTAAGGTATCTCAGACATTCCACCGTTTAAGTTTCCATCAGTTTGTTCTGAACGTCGTCATGGATTCATTTCTGTGTTTAAAGAAGTCGGACAACAACCAAGTGAGAACGGATCCGTCCTTTAGAGTCTTCTTATTTCCTGTAGGATGTATCCTCAGCCGACACCAGCCTGCGTCCTCATCGCAATGAGTCGTTTACAGAATCAGAGCGAAGCAAAACAACATCAAAGAGTAAACAAACAAGAAACCGATAAAGAAACGACTTTGTACAGTCGTATGACGAAGGAGAGCCGGCACGCCGTGAGGATGACGCTCGGAGGGGTTTCCCCAGAAACGTTTAGATATAAACGCGCCCTGTCATTTCAGGACTTCACGTCGCCATGGCAACAGCGTAGCAGAACCAACCCATTATTTTAGAAACAGGTTTCCTTTTCTGCAGGAGCGCACCTCTCCACACACACACACACACATACATAACACACAACACACACACACACACAACACACACACACACCACATACACACACACACACACACACACACAACACACACCACACACACCACACACACACACACACATACACACACAACCCACACACCACACACACCACACTCACCACACACACACGCACGCACGCACACACACACACACACACACACACATCCACACATACACACACCACACACACACACACACACACACACAGCACACAGACACACACACACACACACACACACACACACACACACACATATCACACACACACACACACACACACACACACACACACACCACAGCACAACACACACACACACACCATACACACACGTCTCAACCTCACAGTGTCACGCATGTTACATGTATGCATCGTTATCGTTATGGAACAGAGGAGACTCTAACGCATAACGTACAGCATTGAAACAAGGAATCCAAATGCAGTCAATCTGATATAATGTTCAGACGTATTCCACATTGTGAATGTTTGGACTTTATAAACTGGCGGCTGTATTCCTGGGACAGGTCCACGTTGTGTTTTAAGGTAACGGTTCCCCGTGGGATGAAAGACGTGACTCTGGGCTCTCATCCTGGGTGAGTGTGTGTGGTGTTGCCTTCAGGGCGTCTGAGCCCTCTCTTCAGACGAGCCTCTCTTCCAGCTGAAGTCAGTCATTATGTGCCTTCAGTCTGTGTGTGCTCAGCGTGTGGAGGAAAGGTCGCCACCTACCTGATGGATCTTCACACAAAGCAAACACCACATTATTTGCCCTGATATCTCACACGTACAGAATGCAGTGAGCTTGTCTCGTTTCGTGGTCCAAAGATAAGAGCGTGTATTGTCCCTTAAAGCTGCAATCTGCAACAGCAACACGTGGTGCAGCAAAACAAAGTGAAGCATTACACAAAGATCAGGAGAAGACACATTTAAAGTCATAAAAACATTACAAAGAAAGAATTGTACAAGCCTCGTCAGATCGAATATAAAAAGATATAAATAATAGTGCAGCAGTGCCTTGCTTTGACGTCTTGTTGAGAAGTGGGAAAGACAACATGACATGTAAAGTATGGATGCCGGTATAGTGGCAGATCTGTTTTTAAATAATAATAATAAACATAATATTAAACTTTATTTATATATAGCACCTCTCATGCTTGCTGCAGCCCAAAGTGCTTTACACCACATGTGTCAAACTCGAGGCCCGGGGGCCAAATCCGGCCCGTGGTGGATTTAATTTCGGCCGCAGGATAATTTCTAATCACTATTAGATCTGGCCCTCCGGTATATTGCACCTTCCCTCCATCCTGAGGGTCTCCTCCGCTCAGAGCCAAACATTGATGACCTTGCACCCTGATGAGATGCCAAGTGTCTGAGCTAGCATCTCAGAGCAGCACACTGAGTTCAGGGGGGCGTGTGGTGCAGTGGGTTGTGTGTTGGTGTTAGGACCAGGGGGTCACAGGTTCAAACCCCGCTGCAGTCAGCATGTCGTTGTGTCCCTGAGACCCTTCACCCCAAAGTGCTCCTGTGGGGATTGCCCACAGTACTGAGTATGTGAGTCGCTTTGGATGAAAGCGTCTAACAAGTGACATGTGATGTGATGTACATCAGCTACAGTGTAGAAATGGCAATGATATTCTTCTGACCTGAGCTCCTCCAACAATGCAACACATATCATAAAATACAAAAATACAAATAATAAATTGTGCTAGAAGTCTCTATATATGTCAATAGAAATATATGATGTATACAAGAACAGAATATGAAATTAAATAATACAGTAAGACAACATTGTATACGGTTTATTACAGTGATAACTATTTATATAAATAAGTAAATTGCAAGATGACAAACAGATGGATGTTTATGGCGGCACTTAAAGGTGGGGTAGGTAATTCACTTCAGAAACACTTGTTGTTATATTCCATGGAATGCTCTTAACGTCCCGATAGCAATGAATACATTAAGTGCTTTGACAATACATAAAACATGCCATCTGTGGAAGCCGTGGCGCTGTAAAAATCACGACCAATCATCTGAGCCGGCTAAAGTAACTGGACGGCCTACCTGCCTGTCAGCCTTCCATGAGATGGGTCTGGCTGCAGACCGCAGCAAGGAGGCGTTTCCTATAGTTTCCTATAGGGGCGTTTCCTATAGTTTCCTATAGGGGCGTTTCCTATAGGGGCGTTTCCTAACTTTTTGTATCCAATAGCAACTGAAGGGATTCCAGCTGCTTTTATAAATCCTCGCAGAAGAAGTCATTGTTCTAGTGATGGGAATTCCGGCTCTTCTTGCTGAGCCGGATCATTTGGCTCACCAAGAAGAGCCGCTCTTTCGGCTCCCAAAGGGCTCTTCAGTTTACCACATATTATACCTTTTAATTAAATCAAATGTAGCCCTGTTTTGACTAATGATTTATATGTGTACACATATATCACTTAAAATATTCAAGACATCCTTTGTACTAAAGTATTCAAAAGTAAAAATTACATGTTTAATATAAATTATTTGCTGTGGCCAATTGTTTTCATTGCATTTACAGACCCGTGTAACTCTCTGATACCACCCAATGAATGCATTGACTTGCTTGTGGAACCACGCTACACAAAACAGATGGCAACACCTATAACAACTATTTAAAAAAAGGGACTACTGTATCAACCTATATAAAGTATATAAATATAGTTTTTCTCCCTGCAGGAGAGGGGAGCGTGCTTTGAGATCAACTGCTAGGCTGCAGCGGGGAGAAGAGGGGGACAAAAAGAGATCTCCGTCCTCCGTGTTTTATTCTTATAGAAGTAGGAAGAGAAGTAATGGGGCAGAAACCCTCCTTTTTACGCAGCGGTCCAGACATAGACATCATAGCTACGGCGACATATATTCAGTTGCCAGTTACTTTTGGCATTAGGGCAGGGATATCTTTCAAGGTTTGACATAATGAATTGTGCTACTTTTAAAGCAAGGAACGATGTTTTCAAATCTGTAATCAAAAAGCTCCTCAAAAACACTATCGAAGCAGTTCCTGCCGTTGTTACGTTAGTTCAAACAGTAACAACGGACTACTTTTCTTAGCGGATGCATGTCAATTTAAATCAATACATAAAACTAATTTTTAAATCAATAAAATCTTTTTCTAAATCCATAAAAGCATTTAAATTAATATTGGGAGTCATGTCGTTACTTTGTTGAGAATGTGGCCATGTGTAATAAGCGGGATAATGTGCACATTGCATAATGTGCCTTCATGCCGATCTAGATCCCTCCGCAAAAACAAAACAAAAAACGGCTCGTTCGCGGGCGAGAGCCGGCTCCCGTCGTTCACTATAGGAAACGCCCCTATAGGAAACGCCCCTATAGGATCCGCCTCCTTGCTGCGGTCTGCAGCCAGACTCTATTGGTGCACACACTTATCTCGTGCCCTCATTGGTCATGTGCGCGTTCGTGTGTGTTGGGGGAGGGGCTCTGTGAGGAAGTCTGAAGGAAGGGGCCGATCTGTTCCGGTTGCGTACTTTCAAATTCTCGCGCACTCGAGCTGGCTTCTCCATTCTTACTTCCCCCACCTTTAACAGAGCTCAGGTGTTTGATAGTCTTATGGCTTTTCCTCAATGCAACCATGCGTGCTGGTTAGAGTCCTGCAGGGCGAGGCGAGCACTGGAGTCAGCGATGTGTAACCCGACTGCACTCACCTGTGGCTATATGGGAGAAGAGGTGGGTGAGTTGGGAGGACACACTCTCTCTTGACCTCGCTATCCTGCAGCATCTTTCCGCTGAAATATCCTTAAACATCAGTGGCATCGTCATCACAGGTGATCGGCAGCTGGAGATATTGGATTTTCTGCTAGTTTTTCCTGCCCGAAACAGAAGGAGTGGAGCAGTCGTTTAAGCGTTTCAAAGTGTTTCCCGTATTCAGCCCTTACATTTTAATTGGACTGCATTCGGCCGCAACATCCGATGAGACCTGGGGGCAATAACCTTTTTTAAGATATCAAACAAACAAACTAATGCCTGAGTAGACATTGAAAAGTCTCGTGATTGTTGGTGGTGATTTCCCTGCTTCCTTCACTCTAGGTTGCACATTGAGTGTATCTTTAGTTTGGATGTTGTGTCAGTAAGTGTTCAGGTCAGGTTATTCCTTCCTGAAAACAGCCACTGAGCACAAACCACGATCAAAGACACGTCGAAGGACAAACCAGACATTATGTTCTTGCAGGAAACAAGTCAGAATAAGTTGCATTCCTCCTCCTCCTGCAGTCTTTGTTGCTGTTTCCATCAGCGCTCCAATTATCTCCTTAGAGCAGGAACAGCGCGTCTCTGCTGGAGCAGAGCTAACTGCTGATTACAGGCAACAAGCACCGCAGAAATTAAAAGATAATACGCTGACACTGTGAACGCCCCACAGCAGCTCTGTTCTCTTTTCATCGTCTCCCTGGAAGCCCAGTTTGTGGATACATGAAAAGCAGCCTGGTGCACATGTGTGTACTTTAGTTAACCCACAGGAGAGGTGGATACAAATCTGTTATCCTGGGAACGTTATATTACAATAGAGACATTGTGATATCTGTTTAAAGAGAAGGCAGAATAATTAAACAGCACTTCAGCTCGTACCCGGTTACTTCATCACACTAATGCACAAACACATTAACGCCTAAATGAGGTCTGTGGTTAACACAAGCTGAAGGGATTTTAATTCTACGACATAATATATGTCAGTTTATACCCCACTGGTGAATTTAAAAACAGAAGATGCTAACAAGTGTCTAAATGAGACGACTAAACGTCATCATGCCCAACATTAGCTGCCTTTAGCTTAGCGGTGGTGACGTGAAGTCATGTGACCGTGCTGTAGTTCCTTTATAGCCCAACATTAGCCTCTTTTAGCTTAGCGGTGGTGACGTGAAGTCATGTGACCGTGCTGTAGTTCCTTTATAGCCCAACATTAGCCACCTTTAGCTTAAGCGGTGGTGACGTTTATCATGAACCGTGCTGTAGTTCCTTTATAGCCCAACATTAGCCGCCTTAGCTTAGCGGTGTGAAGTCATGTGACCGTGCTGTAGTTCCTTTATAGCCCAACATTAGCCGCCTTTAGCTTAGCGGTGGTGAAGTCATGTGACCGTGCTGTAGTTCCTTTATAGCCCAACATTAGCCTCCTTTAGCTTAGCGGTGGTGACACCAAGTCATGTGACCGTGCTGGTCAGGTCGAGACCATAGACTGTATATATAAATGGACGTAGTGTCCGTGACGTCAACCATAGGATTCTGCAGAGTTGCCGAGAAGCCCTTAGTAGGCGGAGTCGGCCACTAACGACTTGACAGCGACGTCAGAGTCTAATCCCGCCTGCTCCAAATAAGGGCAAAGAGGCGGGACCTGCTGCCTCCGAACTGGAAGTAAACAGAGCTAGCTCAAGCTAAGAAGCTAATGAAATACATGCATACCAAGTTACTGCTAACAGTGTAGTTCCCCTATATAAACGTTACATTCATAATCAAATGAGACAATCTGCAAGAGAATTAGCTATATTTTGTTATTCTTAATGCTTGTCATTCACACGTTAAGAAAAGAAGTACCGATACATAGCAGAACAATTATGGAGATGTTCAACATAATTTATTTAACTAATACTACAGCAGGCGAACCAAGTCTGCATTTCGCTGCATTCCTTGATCTCCAGTTATAACGACGGACTCCACCGCCCGGACCTAACGGAGCCGCAGTGGGCTAGCTCCGGGACGCCGGCTGGAGCTAGCCCCCTGCGGCTCCGTTAGCTCCGGCGGCCACCACTGCGATAAGTGGTAAATAATAATATTTATTGCATCCATGGGTAGAAACATGTTTTTTTCTGCTGTAAAGTTGGGCATTTTAACATGGGGGTCTATGGAAATTGCTCCTTTCTGCAGCCAGTCCCTAGTGGCCCATGTGTGAACTGCAGTGTGTGGCACTTCCGTATTGGCGTCCCGGCTGTTCCCCAGAGTTTGCCGCTTGGTCGAGACACACCAACACTTGAAATGTCTCACTGAAATCGAACAATAAGTGGATGTCCTAATGTCATGAAGTATCTGCACATCTTTTTCTATTTACGATCAAATCTGGTAAACTTTGAAATGCTCTGAAGGGTCTTTCGCTCCCTGATTTTGGTCTTGATTTTAGTTTTGTTGCCGCCCAGTTTCCTGCTCCCTTTGATCACTTGACCGTCCTCACCTGGCTGCTCGGCTGCACCTTGTTACTCATTAGCAGCGGTTTGACTCTGAGCTGTGGAATGTGTTGTCTGCATTCCTCAAGCATTCAGTCTCTTTGACTTTGTCAAGGTTGAGTTTCAGTTGAGAGGAAAACCGATCAAGAACAAACGGCGTCTGTCAATCAGTGATGGAGAATCACCAAGTAGATGTACTCTAATGTTGAGGTACTTGTGTATTCCAATTATACCTCCACTTCCTCTCAGAGGGAAATATGGAACTAGCACTAACCGTTGACAGCTTTAACGATTCAGATGTATAACATATAATCAATAAGTCATGTATCATCCTCCTGCTAAACTATGAACCATCCAGATCTCTCAGGTCTTCAGGGACTGGTCAGCTTTCTGTCCCCAGAGTCAGAACTAAACATGGAGAAGCAGCATTCAGTTATTATGCTCCAAACATCTGGAACAAACTCCCAGAAACCTGCAGGTCCGCTGCAACTCTGACTACTTTCAAATCCAGACTAAAGACTTTTCTTTTTGTCGCTGCTTTTATTTGAACTATTCACATCTTAAACTGCACTGTAACTTTTATCCATGTACTTTTTCTTGTAATGTTTAATTGAACTATTTATATTTTAGACTGCACTGTAACTTTTATCCATGTATTTTTTTCTTAATGTTTATTTGATTAGCTTTTCTTTTTTAATGCTTAATGTCTTTCATTTTTTTTTTTGTAAAGCACTTTAAAGCACTTTGCGTTGAAAAGTGCTCTATAAATAAACTTGCCTTGCCTTGCCTTGCCTCATTATAGGTGAAACACTTTAACGATCCCTTGGAGAAATCTACAAGCTACCCAGCGGTTTATCTATTACCTGCTGCAATATTGAAGGGATATATACAATAAAGCATCAATCATGATAGTGTAGTGCCGTGAAAAGAGAGTCTGCGGTGTATTGAGAATGGAGTTCCAATCTTTATTATCCATTAATATCAGAGAGGTTAACACATGCACTGCTCTGCCTGATGAGCCAGCAGGAATGGCAGCTAAAGCTACAGGTGTTCCCACTAAAGGGTCCGTGTGGCAACACAATAAGCAAGGTGAATTATGGTCCCACATGGTGTCACCACACAAGCCCCCCCAGAATTCACACATAAACAAAATCAGCATGGCGGGGGGGAACGACACGCCGACCCCCACGACTCCTGAGCACGGGAGTCTGAAAAGTGACTTCCGCCTGTGCGGCCCCCGGAAGGGGAGGGACCGGAACAACACGTCTTAAATCCGTGACAGGGGTCGAGGCCGGGGGGCGGCCCCGTCGCGGAGGTCGAGCCAGCACCACCGGCTGGTCCAAGTCCAGGTGAGCAGCCTTCACCCGGTCCACCGAGACGTGCTCGGCCTTGCCACCCAGGTCGACCACCAGGTGCTTGTCTCCGTGCTCCAAGACCCGGAAAGGCCCATCGTAAGGGGGCTGCAGGGGGCCTCTGTGCGCATCGTGCCGGATGAACACGTGGAACCCGGGACACCTGAGTACCGTGCTGAGTAGTAGGAATCGGAGCAAAGGCCTCAGCGGCGTCCTGCAGGAAAGCCCGCTGGGCCGACGCCGACCAGGGAGCCGATGCGTTAGGGAGGAATCCCCTGGAGTTCTGAATACATCGTCCCTCTTTGCCAAAACTCATTTTCAAATGCATTGTCTTCACTGTGCACAGATATACACATGGGAAAACATACAAACATTGGTGCACATATATATTTTTAACCATAACAACCCTAGTGTGTTTAATATCTGTGAGCATGTGTGTGTGTGTGTGTGTGTGTGT
>RQJG01053151.1:0-21355 GCA_009756435.1 Chionodraco myersi
TGTGTGTGTGTGTGTGTGTGTTTTATCTGATCCAGATGGTTACTACCGTACTTCTCGGACTATAAAGCGCACCTGCATATAAGCCACCGCAGCAGCTAAATCGTCCGTCTGTCTTGCTCTCGTTCTGTCTCTCGGTTCCACTCTTTTCCGGCCTCCAGCTTTTCCTGCTGGAGCCCGCCGCTTAAAGGTGGCGGGCGCGGACCGGTCATAGAGCCCATAGAGTTAAAGGTGGTTAATTTTACCTGTAAAATCCATAGATTCAGGAGGTTCCCTAGTGGCCGTTAGCTGTACAAAAAAAATGGGGGGAAAAGTCGCGGCTTATAGTCCGAAAAGTACGGTATTTCCTTTTCTTTATGGCGGGAACACCATGGGTGTTACAAAGTTGACTAAATCCTCCAAAATTCAATGAAAGTGGTGATCAGCAATTTGATATGTTCAAATGTCTACTGTGAAGGATATCATGAAGCCTGACTGCAATCGAATGTAAAACAAAAAGTTGTGATTGATGAAAGTAGTAAATCGGTCAGATTTGACCCGAAGACAACAGGAGGGAAGAACTCAATAACGACTTGAATGCTCTCACTAGGCTAAATAAAATCTGCATTGTACACACATTGTGATATATTACAAATAAATGCAAAAAACCGAGAAAACACTGAATTTTTAGGGGCAGATACACGCAATAAGTCCACGAGTAGTTTATAATCATGGTACGCCTTTGTGGTCCTATTTTTTAATGACTCATTTAACCCAGCTTAAAGACTTGATTTCACCTTTCCTTAATATCTGCTTTGACATTTGGAAAAGCCACTCACCCACCGGTTATATGGTGCTTATATGGGCTCTGTCTGTTCATATTAAAAGCACTTCTATAAGAGCTTTCTTTTGTGGAATTATCATGTTTTAGTGTCCTTAAAAATGGATACACACAAGTTGCAATATCAATCTGTGGGTTGTTCTTAGATCCCTCCTCTGTGGCATTAATTGTGGGGTTTCTTTGGAGTCTTTCCTTGTACGATGTGAGGGTCTAAGGACAGAGCGTGTTGTATTCTGTACAAACTGTAAAGCCTCCTGAGACGAAAGTGTCATTTGTGATATTGTGCTATATAAATAAAACTTGTTTGATCGATCATGTTCATCGTAGAAGAAAATGTGTGTTCGACAGTTTGTGGAAACAATGTCCTAGTAACAGTGTAATAAACTACTTTGTTAGTATGATGAGGACTTCTTTCCCAGTATGGCATCGATTTTAATATTAAGTATAACGTCAAGAAGAGTAGCAACAACATTCTTCTTGTGTGCAGTGAGATCAAGTACCTTGGTCATTATATTTCTGATGATCTCACAGAGGACAAAGACATCCATAGACAACGCTGCAAACTGTATGGCCAGGCAAACATATGAATGCGGACATTTCACAAGTGCTCTGTAGATGTCAAGGTATCACTTTTGAAAGCTTTCTGTACACCATTGTACACGGCTCACCTGTGGAGTAACTACAAGGCTAGCAGCACGCAAAAACTAAAAGTTGCATACAATGATGCTTTACGGTTGCTGGTGAGGGTACCAAGAAGGCACAGTGCCAGCCAGCTGGTTGTTAACTTACTTACTGTACCTGTCAAGCCCTGTTAAGAAAGTTAATGTACAAATTCATGTGTCGGCTAGAACAGGGGTTCCCAACCTTTTTTCCCAAGAGCCCCCCCAAATGACTCCTGTTGGAAGTTGCGCCCCCCCCCACACACACGAGGGGGGGGGGGGGGGAACAGCGGTAATTAAAGTTTAAAGTCTCAAAAATGCTACAGCTACAGTCACAAACTGGATGAATGTGAAGTATTGTGTTAAAGGAGGATGAAAGCGTAATTAAGGAGCACTATGGAGTGGCTTTGATGGTTATTGGACTCAGGATTCATTAATTTGGATTCCCGCTGTATGAAGAAATGAAAGGACGGCGCAAGTGGAAACAATTCACAAAGGCATTAAACTGTTTGAAACACGTGCTCAAAGTAAGCCGGATTTTGGCGATGTGTTTATGTGGATTCAAAAGTCGTAAATAATCTACAAAATGGAGGAGACCGATCTGATTGGAGCAACCGTGACGAATAATCCAACTGAAACCGGCATGGACGATGACTGTTTTAAAAATGCGCTTATCCAGACAAGCCTGGTTTGGACACTTAACGGTCAGAAGAAACATTTATATTAAAGAAAGAATTATACATTTCTGTCTTTTTATGCCTTTAATACTAACTTGAATTTTTATTAAAATTAATTAATCCATTTTTTTTTTATATTTTATTGTAATGTAGAGACAAGGCTTTTTAGTGACAATCATGTATAGCCTTAAATTATATGTAAAAAAAAAAAAATGCAAGTCTATATATGATATTTGGCCTCAAATCATCTGCGCCCCCCCCTGCGATCTTTGGCGCCCCCCAGGTTGGGAACCACTGGCCTAGAAGATTCGGACAATCATGTTATCTCGATTTTAATTAACCCCGTGAAGAGTTCCACTCGGTTCTCGTCCATGATTTGGAGACATTGACGCAACAGCCTCTACAGACAGTGAGAATGTGTGGCTTGCTGTGATTGGACTGATTTTATGTTTTTATTTGTTTAGCTTTTTAATGTTATTTATTTATGTGTATCTTGTCATTTTGTATGTGATATGGACCTTGAGTCTGAAATAAAGATTGAATTGAATTTAGTCTAGAACATCAGAGTCATGCTGTGTTCACATGTATGATACAGTACATGGCCATATCGTGTGACTGAGCGTTGCTGTGCAGTTGGAGCTTTGTCTCCTCTCACATCTTCCCTGAAATGAGCCACAGGCGAAGCAAAGTGAGTGTTAACAAAAGGGATACCGGCCGCCTTCAGCGCTGAGCCTCCACTCGCCCTCTGGAGCCGACAGTGGGCGAATATTCATCCCTGCTCACGTAATCATTGTGACTTCAGCGTGGTGGATCTGAGCGGTTGTTCTTATGACCTGCAGGGCTTCGGAGGAGCCTCGGTGGCGTGTTCGGATCATGTGAGCTGCAGGGATTCATTTGATATTTTGTAAATGTGTTCTTTCTAATGGGGAGAATATCTGCTCTGACTTTGGTTAAACTTTCTGCTTCAAGTTGAAGGAAAATGCCAGAATTTCTTTTAAATTAGCACTTTTAAGTTTAGGGGATTTGAAGGGGAACAGATGCAAACATTCCAACTGTGTAACGCTGTTATGTTAGGCGACAACATGAGAAGACGACTGCCTCATTATCCTGAAATCACTTTTTAATTTGAATGAATTCACTTAGGCGTAAAAAATATTACATATACCATGTTGCGGCTGTGTCATGCAAAGAAGTGATAAAGTGTAATAAAGCAGACGTGCCCTATTTCTAACTTTTTTAAACAGTTTAGTGTAGCTCTGCAAACACACACACACACACACACACACACACACTCAGATAGCAAAGGCGGAGCAGAGAGTAGCAAAGCAGAAAGCGAGAGGAGGGCTCACCATCTTCTCCGTTAAGCCTGGCTGACTAATTCTTGCTGCTAATTTGCGTTTGGTTAATTAACTAATTACTGAGGATGTCTGAGGGCGAGGCTGTCTGTCAGCCTGTATCAGTAATTATTTTCATCGTTTTAATTAGACTCACACACTCCTAGACTCCATTTCTCCCCTCCTACCACACACACACAGCCGCACACATCGAAGCATAAGTAAACAGACAGTATGGAGACCCTGTGACGTCTGTATCTGCTGATGTTTAAGATATAGGTTCATAACATTTGCATTTACACCAGGATTTAACGAGAAGGAGGAGGGGCTTTACTGATGTGCTGCTGGGAGATTATCTCATGAAGTCACTGCAGGGAAAGTTTGAGTTTCTGACATGACTGCCTCCCTGAGTGGTGCAGTTTATTTCAGATGTTAAAGGAAAACTATCTATCTACTTTATCAACTCTCGGGGAAATACGTTTTACACTTTCTTTAGGAGTGTTTGGCCCTGACATTAACATGTGTCTTTGTGTGATCCGATCACACAATGTGGAAGGACTTATTTAGTGATTAGGATTCTATTCATCTAAATCAGGGGGTCAAACTCAATTTCATCACGGGCCACATCAGCATCATGGTTGCACTCAAAGGGCCGGTTGTAACTTTAAGACTACAGAAATATACATATATAAATATTTAATATATATAAAATAATGTATTATATTACATGATTGCCTCTGCATTGGATTATTTTCGTATAGGGTAATAACTTCATCATTAACTACGTCTGAAAGCAGAAGTCTAGGGCAAACAATTGCAAGTCTCTTTCAGTGCGCATGTCACAAAATGATTTAAAAAGAAAAGCCAAATTCTGGAAAAAATAAAAAAAATAAGTGACATTTTTAAAAGAAAGTAACATTAAAAAAAAAAGTAACGTTTAAAAAAAACGAATGAAAAAAGTCTAATTTCAGATGCATTGTGGGACATGTAGTTTATGGGCAATGTGCTTCTGTAAAGCGGCATGTAACCGTATAATAAACATATGATATTCTTTGCAAGCTCTTGTGGGGCCATGAAATGAAGTCGCGGGCCGGATTTGGCCCCCGGGCCTTGAGTTTGACACCCCTGATCTAAATAAAGGTTTTGGTCGTACTGTACAGTTTGTTTTAAAGCTCAGTTTCAGACAAAAAAGAACATTAAGTAAAATAAGAAAGTTACAGGTGAGAAGGTGAAATATGATCCATGAAGTCCAGTATTAGAAAACTGCTCTTGGTTTGAAAGTATTGAGATTCAGCACAACACTGAACTATGGTTCTCTGGGAAACGATTTCACAAATCACAACGATCTATTTAACACCCACCTCAAAAATCGCAAGGTAAATAATTTGGAATAAAAAGTTCATATATAGGTTTTGTTATCCAGCAGGAATGTGTGGTTGCAGGTAAATATTGACTGGCCAAAGCGGTGGGAAAAGTGTGCGTACTAACGGCAACTGTTGTGCCCAGTTTGAAGTCTGCCAGACAACTCTTATCATGTTCAGAACTGTGGAACAAAAACTAAACGGGGCTCGCTTATAAATCTAACGTGCTGTCTATCAAATATTAAACATACTGTCGATACTTCCTGAGTGTGCAATATAGAAAAAGATTTATAATGCACTCAAAATAAATCTTAGAGATGTCATTCTCGGTGAAACTCCAAAGCCTGGTCCACACTTACACAGGACTTTCTTTAAATGTAGCTTTCTTTTCATGTGTTTCGGCTTTTCTTCTACAAACAATGTTATTCACTGAAAACAGATCTTTTATAAAACTTCTACCAGGGAGAAGATCTTCAAACACTACATTTCCAGTGCTGATGTGCATTTAAAAGGTAGCCAAAATGTTGCTGGTACAGTACTAACGTTGCTATCAGGACTTGTACATGCTTACGGTATACATGTAGCAACTCTCCCAGTATTGAGGAACAGAGGCGTCAGAGTGCACTAGGGAGATCACTGCTTCATTCTCCAACCATCCCACAACAATGACCCACACTTTGCTGGTTGTTCTACGAGACCCAAATGCATGTGTAGGTGTGGAAGAAACACCGCTTCAATTGTCTTTCTGCATTTTTTAAAACATTGCTTGCACATTTTTTTTGAAGAACGATGGACAAAAAACACTTTTTCAAATACAAGTGTACAAGTGGACTAGGCTTACATTTGTTAATTGATTTGCTGTTAAAGTTAAACTGCAAACCGTATTTAACACATCCTTGTTGTTAAATTGCTTCATGGCCAGAATAAGATGTCTCATCAGCTCTCCGCAGGTCGGAGAGTGAGAGGAGCAGAGCGGCCGCACAGCACATTTCATCCCAAGAAGCCAACTTTAGTAAACAGGCAGAACTAATGAGGACACTGAATACACACACACACATGCAGACATCCACACACACACACACACAACTCAGTGTCTGAGCATTTGGAGGCCCGAGGCCCCGGGGCCAGAGCAGCCCAGATACCTGATGGGAGCCGGGACATCAAAGCTGCAGGATTAGAGAGAGGAGAGAGGAGAGAGCGCCGCGGGGAGGAAATGCTAACTTATTATCCGCTTCCAAGCTAATCCTGTTATCTACAGAATATAGCTGTGTTTAACCCCCCTACACACCTCCCTCTGACAACACACACACACACATGCGGTGTACACACACACAGAATTCAGTGTTCAGGGTTCGACAGCCTCCCCTGGTTCCTCTCTGAACCCCCGAAACCAGCTGGTTGAGTATCTTAGTTTAAGATAATGCAGATGAACTTGCACCATGTGTTCAAGTCCCAGTGCTTCCTTCAGATCCTTCTCTAGTTAGGCCCATGACTGAAGTCCTCTTCAGTTTCCCTGGGCGTTCAGGTGATGTAACGCAGCCTGGGGCAGACATATTGGAGGGCCACGGATCAGGGTCCCCCCGGGCTGAGAGAGGCACCGAAGCTGAATATCATTTAGTTCCCCCAATCCATCTGATTTGTGCCCCTGCATTCACAAACCAGATTCAACACAGAATTGTCCTTTAAACTATAACTACGTTAGGGGCAAAAAAAGTCATTGTTTTGTTACTCAGTTAAAATAACACAAATACCACTAAGTACAACTTGCCAGCCATCACATAACAATGATACATATGACAAAGGTAATGTACATTCATGTATTACGATGTTATATTGGTTACATAACCTCCAAAGTCAATCATATGCTGTCATAAATTGTCAAACACACTAAAAAGTTTCATTCCTAAAGTTTTTTTAAGCTTTGTTTTCAACAATTAATAGAAAGACTAACATTACATGCAGACTTGTGTTTCTCATTAACTCACTTCTTGGGTTGTTGGCAACCTTCTTAAATAACATATAACTGATATTGTATCTCTGTAACCCATGACTACAGATGAAAACTAGCTGTTAGCCACTTACTGTAAGTCTGTGACATTACAAGAGAGAAAACTAACATTGCAGAGCTACCCTAAAGGTGTCCATTAAAGTGAAGTCAACTATGTTCAAGGTTCAAGGTTCTTTATTGTCAAACTAACATACAGTAGCTACAGAGTAATTATCTTAATCTTAGGTCACACGCTTCTCCAACAATGCAACACAATAATACAGATAATCAGACAATATTAAAACAATATCAAAGTATATTATATTAAAAGTAAAAGAAAAATAGTTTTAAAAAAGTGAGGAAAGAAAGTGGAATAGTGCAATACTGTATGAGTCTATACAAGTTATTGGAATGCTACATTAGATAATAGATAGATAATTACTAAGTAGCAGATGAATGTTATGAAATTGTTTCAGCAGTTAGTTGTCAATGGTAGATCCTCATCTGCAGGTCAGCTGTTAGCGGTTTACTAGATTAACTACAGCTTCTATGTATTTGCTATTAACAGAGGCGAGCTTATGTAAGCATACAGAACAGATAGAAGAACCAACAATAATGCTCCTTTAGTAATGTTTTAAAATTCCCATTTAGAAACTTCTAAATTGATTACTTGATACTTTCAATCAGTGACCAGACCATTTGTTAGTTCATTGATACATGCATTAATCAAGGAGGGCTGCATAGATTTTTTTTAATGTATTTTCATTTACAAATAATGACATTTAATGGTTAAAATGCAGCTGTTTCACACCAGTTGGTGGCTTTGACACTAAACATCACATAATGTATGCTCGACTGTCACTATACGCTCCTGCTATACTCAGACGTGTCAGATCTTTGAGCAATGACCAATACATTCATTATATGTCTGACAGCATGTAGGCAGCATCCATCCATCCATCCATCTTCTCTCGCTTATCCGTGGTCGGGTCGCGGGGTAGCAGTTCCAGCAGAGAGCCCGGAACTTCCTTTTCCCTGGCGACATCAACCAGCTCTGACTGGGGGGTCCCAAGGCGCTCCCAGGCCAGCGAGGAGATATAGTCCCTCCACCTGGTCCTAGGTCTACCCCTCGGTCTCCTCCCAGCTGGACGTGCCTGGAACACCTCCCATAGGCAGCATATGGATCACTAATCCGCTCTGATTAAGCTACAAAGTGCTTTGACAGATGATCAGCTGACACATAAACACACTTTTGATTATGGATCTTGATGTAAGTAATAATTATATAATAATAATAATGGGTTCCATAACAACCGATTTCACACAACTGGCCTGCATGAAGACATACGGTGTAACACTAATGGTCCTGCTCATTCATTGGATGCAGGTACACGAGTTTACTGCCAGGCATAATTAGCCGATTGTCCTCTCTGACCGTGGACACCTGTAAAATAAAGAGAGGAAGAAGAAAAGAGAGGTGGGGAGAAGTTGAAAGAGAGCACTCTTTGCAGATAATGTGAATAGAAGTGGCAAAAAAGAATACGTAGTGCTATTGCATGTAGATGAAGTGAAATTGTCATTAGGCTAATCAGCACTAAACTAATTGGGAGTCATGGACCCTCCTATCTGCTAATTCTAACCCTAAACCCCGGCCCCTATCTGCAAGCAAATGGAGGAAGAGAGAGAGAGGAGGAAGACGAGTGGAGGGGAAGAGCTGAAAATGAGAGTGAGGTAAAGAGAGGAAGAGAGAGATGAAGCCTAATTAAGAGTGCTGGGATTTATGCAAATGAGACGGTGCTGATATGGTAATCAGAGCCTGCAGGGCCGTAACAGGCTGTGTGTGTGTGTGTGTGTGTGTGTGTTGTGTGTGGTGTGTGTTGTGTGTGTGTGTGTGTGTGTGTGGTGTTGTGTGTGTGTGTGTGTGTGTGGTGTGTGTGTGTTGTGTGTGTGTATCTAAGAGGCTGACAGCTGGCTGTGAGGAAGGTCAGAGCCAATCAGACTCTTACTCTAATGCACACTGCCCTCTGGCCACTGTACCGTCTCTCTCTCTCTCTCTCTCTCTCTCTCTCTCTCTCTCTCTCTCTCTACCCCTCACTGTTATGCTAACACTTTCCACTCTTTCTCTGTCTCTCCTTTTTCTTTACATTGCACTGGCTGTCTGTCATGATGCGTCCTGACACCGCACACAAATCCAAAGCTCCACGCCGCAATTGTTTTCACACATTCTGTGACATTTTGACTTAAATACACACGTGTCACCTCCTTCCCGCCTCAGTCTACATGATAAATATGCATGTGTGTGTACGGACGATGAAAGTTATTGGCTGCGGTGATTGTTCCTCTTGGCTATACTGAAATGATCCCTTCCTTTTGTGACCATAGTGTAGGACATGACAGACAAAACGCACAGCTGTAGTTCTCTGGAGAAATGCACTGTGAAGCTAATAAATACGAGCCTGCAGTCGTCTTAGTTAGAATAATAAGCTTTCATGATTTGATCGATTCTGAACACATTTGGAATTAGTTCAATTCAATTGCATTCAATCTACACCTCAATAGCCGCGTTCACACCGCAGTACTTTTCCCACTATAGTTCCGAAATGTTGCGTTCACACCAAAAGGGACTTTCGTGGGAGAAAAAGGTTCCTATGTCTGATTGGCTGGGCGGATTGCAAACCACGCCCCGTAAAACTCCCAAAAAGTTTTGTGAAGCCGCCATTTTATTATCCTCGCATTAGCATTATTAGCATTAGCATTAGCCCAGCGCAGAAACGAGAGAAACTAACTGATGGCACAACAAAATAACTGGGAGCGGTGGAGCTGAGGAGCGTGTCCGGCGTTCTGGCGATTTACTCGGAAGGCTTCTGTAGAAGCTGCTGGGACTCCCAGCAGCTTCTACTGAAGCCAGTCCCCAACTCCGGGGACTTCCGGCCGGGGACTTTGGGTGGCAGTATACGCCGTGAAGTGGTTTGCGCCCTGCCAGTAAATCCAAAGCAGAAGAAGAAGAAGTGACGTCAGCGGCTTCATTTGCCTAATCCTCCCCCAGGGACTTATTCCGGTGTGAACGCGATCTGTACTTAGTTCTCATGAACCTTTGTGGGAAAAGTACTGCGGTGTGAATGCGCCTATTGTAGGCTGTGTTGCAGACTATCGTTTTGTTCTTTTACGGTGCTTCCCTTACAAGCTAACTCTAAAGCAGTTGCATTTTGCAAAGTTAGCAAACAGCGAATCTCTTCAACACATTACTTTCTAACACTAAGAGCTTTATATTGACAAGTATCCGGCTATGCAATCAAGCTGTTTCTGTGCCGACTTCTTATATTATGTCTTACCAGGCCAAGCATGCTAAATGATCAAATACAGGCTGGACTATACAGTATAATAAGGCATCAGGCTTCAAACATGACTTCATCTTAATTACCCAACAAGTATGCTAGAGAGTAGCATCAGGAAAAGATCAGGCACTGTTTCCAGACCGTTCGATCACCTCAGACATTGCACATGACGTCATATAGCTACAACCAGGAAACATGACGGGAAAAATACCCCAAAAATGACTGAGATGCAAACAGAAAAGGGACACATTACACTAGATTGGAAGTATGCATTTGACTGTGTATTTAGATGAACTGCACCCTAAAGAGAACGTCCCTCCCTCCCAAAGAGAAAAGCATGATGTCATTCTGAATGAATTAAGTATGATGGCATTTATCTCTGATCTCAGGTAGGACTGTAGGACAGATGCCTTTGAAAGACTGCTCCTTTACTTAACGCGTGTCAATGTGCTTTCATTCATGTGTGCTTCTATGTTTTTGTTTCCATCTGTTACTGTAGTGAGGGAAGCCTGCAAACATCTTCTGATTCTGATACTACGTTGAATTTCCGGACCTCACAAGAGGAATCAAAGACGGGCTTCGTGATGAATGATAAATGCTCGAATATACACACACACACACACACACACACACACACACACACCACACAACACACACACACACACACACACACACACACACACACACACACACACACACACACACACACACACACACACACACCACACACACACACACCCACACACACACACACACACAGAACCCAGGGCCATGTGGCCATATCAACACATCTGAGTGTAATCCAGTTAACAGAGTATCCCAAATGACTAAATTAATCAGAGAAAAACTATCTGGCCCATCTCTCTGTACTGCTTTGATGTGTGCAACAACCAAACACACACACAACACACACACACACACACACACACACACACACATCACACACAACAACACACCACACACACACTCACACACACACACACACACACACACACACACACATTTGGAGGAGGAATCAGTGTGGAACATTGGTCTGACTGAGAAATTACTTTACCTGCTCTGATAGTAAGGCCTCACACCCATAGAGGCCTGTGAGATACTATCATTACAGCGGCACCCCGGGGGCATGGACACAAACACACACACACACACACACACACACACACACACACCTCTGTTGTACACAAAAGGGTTGTGAGAGAGATCAAAAAGATGCATTGATTCAGGATTCCAGATAGAGAGCACAAAAGCACAAAAAGATCATTCCTGTGTTTCCGTTGCACGTATAAAGAGCACGTCTTCACCGGGACATTACTCTTAATTGACGATTTGCTTTTAAGATACATTTAGAGGTTATTTTTCTGTTCGAGCTCTGACTTTCTGATCATCTTTCCTGCAGATGTTACAGCTGCCAACAGCGGAACAAAAGGTGTCTTGATCCTAAGACTGGAACGTCCTCAAATACGTGTTATTTTCAGGTTTTTAACAAAACAGCTAATATTTCAACTCAATGGACCAACAAGAAACTCTCTTTGGAGAATCTGAAATATAACAGACAGTTAGGCTCCGGCAAAAGCCTGATGTGTCGACACTTTAAAATAATCTATTGCTCTTTTAAAATAAAATGACAGGGTGTGTTTTTGTTTAAGGTTTTCCTCATAATTCATACGTCTCGGGAACTAAACATTGTTTACGTTTGTTTATGGTCATCTTCACTAATACACCGACATAAGTACGTCACTTTCTTAGATTTACTTTGGTTCACCGCCTCTTCGTAAAAGGGACATTTCTGTCCACCAAAAAGACCACGAATCTACAAAAACACACATTTTAGAAGGTAAAGATGTTTTTGTTGGTTGTTTAGGAGGTTTGGGGATCTTAAAATAAGTAACATCAATTTCTCAGTCTCACTCCCATCATCATCATCATCATCATCATCATCATCATCATCATCATCATCATCATCATCATCATCATCATCATATTCCTTACCTTGATACACACAAAGCAGAATCCTAATGCCACCGCGCCATTAAAAAAGTGAGCATAATAATTCAATAATTAATAAATCATTAATAATTAAGATCACAATGATCACATCCATTTATTGGAAAAAAAATGTGTAGTATGTTTTTAACAGTTGAGTACCCTGAACTTTAAGTATAATTCAATTGAAAAACCAATACAAAAAATTATATATATATTTTTTTAAATAATAATAAAAAATAATAATCGTTTTATTTCGATTATGTTCTTTTCATAATCGTTGCAGGCCAAAATCGTAATTGCGATTAAAATACGATTAATTCAGAAGCCCTACCTTGAACCCTGACCAAAAGTCGTTTTTTTGAACAACTTAACTAAGAGTTATGTCACATGAAGCTTCACTGAGTAACGGCTACGTTAGTTTTGCCTTGATTTACAAAAAAGAACACGATAAAGTAGAATATAAATAATAAATCAGCAATAAATTAAACTGAAATAATTCAGTTCGAATAACAAGGATTTCTCCCTCTCTGGTACGACATGATTTCCTGGCACAAATGGGACTTAAATGAAACTTGTAATTACAGGAAAGAGGCAGTATCACTGCACTCGTATTGTGAGAAAGAATGTGTTAAATAAAAAAGGAGAATCTCAGTCTCACATGCTTCAAACTGTGTGTGTGTCTTCCCAGTAAACCTCTCTGGAACCTTCAGCGAGACTGTGTGGCCACGATCCAACACTTCTGGACCATTTTGGGTTCCTCTGCGTTGATTAAACCGGAGCGTGTTAGCAGAACCAGGTGGCTTTGAGCTAAACCAATGCTCACGAGCAGAACCCTCCATTAAAATAATGAAAGCAATAAAAGCAACCACAACAACAACAAGAATAAAACCTTTGGAAAACATTTCATAAACCATCAGCCGCCAATTAGAGGAGCAGGCAAAGGCTGTGCTGCTCCTTGTGTGTGTGTATGTGTGTGTGAGTGTGTGTGTGTTGGGTATTAGAGCGTTACAGAGCCCAGCCCGGCTGTGCCCTGCAGGCCCGACCTTCTAATCATTATCTGTCTGTCTTATTACGCTCCAAACCGGGCCACTCTTAAATAAAATATGCAAAGGTTTCTTAAATGATGACCCGAGGCTGCGCGCGCCGCCGCTGCTCTACATGCTGTTAATCTGAGAAATGCAAATTCCCTTCATCTCGCACTCGCCTTTATTAACTTTTTTGAATTTAAAATTCCACGAACAATGAGTTCTGTCAGCTTCTGAAATGATATTTTCTCTCCTCTTTTTATGTGCGCACGGAAGCGAGTTTAGAGCATGAAATTACCAGGGGAAATATGAGCGGTTTCATCTCTCCCGCACAATTTAATTGGCTGCTTTGCAATTATTAGTTTTTGCTGCTAACGTTTTTTTTTTTCACTTTACTGTTACTGTTTCCTTAAAGTGGCAGCTCACAACACGGTTTTATTTTCCATGTGTACAGCGTGTGTGCAGTTCCACCCACAGCCGTCAGACAGCTGCTCTGATTGGACGACTGATTCCATGTGGTTTGATGTTCAGATTTCACATTCAGTGATTTTGAGGAATGTATTAAAATCACATATTAATTGAAAACTAGATGGGTATGCTTTTCTTTATGCTGCATACCATTTTTTAAGCATCTGTCTTCTCGTAAATTCAACTAAAATACATGTTGGCGTTCCTCTCCTCCAGATTTCACACACAGGAGGATGTCTAATTCCCAACTTTTTCATCATGCTGCTCTTTTCTCCTTCCTGCTCTGTGTGCACGTCTCTCTCTTTCTCAGTAACAGTATTCACCCTGCTTCTGTCCCTCTGTTATTCCTCTCTCTCTCTCTTTCTTCCTCTCGGAGGATCAAACACCGCTTCAGGTGAGCAGGAGCTTCTCACCTCGCCTCTTCAGACTGTCAGAGAAATGTCTTTATATGTTCATCGCTGGATTTTTTTATATCAAAATATGTGCGTTCACAAGAAGGACCACTGAGGTTCAACTGAGATGTTACAATAAAGGACACTTTGAGAATCGGTGCTCGATGCTGGATCATTGCTAAACCACTTTTTGGCTATGATATGGTTTATAGATACCCCTTGCTGCTAAATACCAATCAACTATGTGCAATATGTGCTATATGTGCAATATATATATATATGCCGTTAATAACTGTGTAATTTATACCTGGCTGCTAAATCCTTAGAACCGTTACAAGGTGTGTATTTTGCATTTTGTATATTGTGTAACTTGCTGCTGTTAAATACCATCAAACTATGTGCAATATGTGCTATGTGTGCAATACATACATTATATTCTATTAATAACTGTGTAATAGATACCTGGCTGCTAAATCCTAAGAACTGTTACAGGATTTGTATTTTGAAAAGTATGTAACCTTTTTTTAAAACTTTTTATTATATCATAACTTAGAACTTTTTAAAGTTTTTTTTAATTACATTTTTTTATATCATAACTTAGTACTTTTTTAAAACATATGTAACATTAAGCTGTCTGTGACTCTTTCCTGTAACGATGCAAGTGTCCCCTCTGTGGGACTAAAGGTCTTCTGATTCTGATTGATCTGTTAACCGTTAAGTCAAGTCAACAATGGTTTCTCTCCAAACGTTGCCTAATCTTAACTTGGTGACTTTTGTCCCAAAACCTCATACAATCATAAAGGTGCATGTATTTTTGGAGAGCAGCACGACCACCAATAACATCACATTGACATATTGTTTTATGTATTAAATAAGTTGCTAATTTATCTAACAGATCCAGGCGGGTCTGCTGAAAATGGCATCAAACTTGCAACCGAAACAATGAACGGAAAACAATCGAAAACCTCACAGGCCTTAGAGGACTGTGGAGGTCTTTCCTGTTACTTAATTTAATGTGTTATAATCAAGTGTATTATTATGCCTTTGCAGTTTTAATCCACAGCAAAGGCGGATAAGGAATCATGGAGAGAGTTTAGAGCAGGGGTTCTCAAAGTGCGGCCCGCGGGCCAATGGCGGCCCTCAGAAATGTTTCTGGCGGCCCGCGATAGTTAATGTGACACGCTGAAATGCATGCGTTATATTTTAATCCTCCATGGTTGTATCTCGGAAGAATTAGAATGGAATTTAAGAATGGTAAAACTGCGCCCCCTGGGTTGTCATTCCTAAATTATGAATGACAGCTTGTGGAAAGTTTGCTAGACTACTGGTTGCATGGCAACTAGGCATCTCGCGAGTTGCGGTTAAGCGGAAAATCTGTTGTAAGTTATCAGAATCAGAAACGGGAGTTAGCTAGCGATTTTAGCTAGTCACTGTCTGTAGATAACCCAACTTGTTGTCCTCTGCAAGTTCTTAATGTATACTGTATGTATAATTGGTTAGTACAATAAAGAAAGGATTTGTTTTGGAATTATTTTGTGTTCCGTTTTTTCTTGGGCGGCCCTCAATCCAATATTGGGTACCTAAATTGGCCCTCACTCATCAAAACTTTGAGACCCCTGGTTTAGAGGGATAAATAGTGATAACACCTTTGCTAATTAAACAAAACATGTACAGTCGGTTGGTTTTTCCATCGAGAGCCAATGATTGGCCCAACCTGTTCCCAGTGTTCCTGAGAGCGATATTAACTGTGCTTTTTATCGCTATAAAACATGTAAACAAAAAAAAATGTACCGTAAAAATAACTAACATTAAATTGTACTTCTCTGGCGTCTCTTCCCTCCTGCTTGGCGCAGAGAGTAATGGACGAGGTCATGAGTGTGAGGAGGCTTCAATTGCTTCAGAGGAATAATGACTCTGAACTAATGTTGATTAGAAAGGAAGACGACACAAACATAACGAGGGCTTGCGCCTCATTCCCCTTAATCACCCTCCTTAGTACCTCTCTGCCAGAGTCTCAATCCCAGCACAGCTCTGAGCATCAGGAAGCGACGAGAACACACACACCACGGGAAACATCACTAGACGCCATAAGATGTATTCACTTAGCGAACAAGGAGACGCTATTCTGTACTCTTGGAATCAAATCCTAGAGCCAGAAAAAGTCACCGTTTTGAAAAATGGCGTGAGTTTTGTTACGTTATTCTTCCGTCTCAACAAAAGACACCACTTGTTCAACGAGTGTTTACATCTGCCTAAACCGTGCTTTCACCGCCTCAGTCCCGTGTGAAGCTTAAACCCCTCGTCCCTGTTTGGTCAACGTTAAAAACACAATATCTTACATTACCCAAAATGCAATAAAAGCATGATTTAACCTCTCCTCCTGCAACACTCACGTCTCCTAGCCTCCAGACCCTTCGGAAATGCAGCCTTTATCTTGTTTTAAAGAATCCCTTTATCTTTTTGGTTCTCCCTTTCCTGATCGTGTGTTTTTGTTTGCGTGTAAACAGTCAGCACATCTACATTCAGAAAGTTCCCCAAGAGGGGTTCTCCGCACCGCAAAACATCGAGGTCAAAAGGTCGATTTACTTTATTAATTACATTTGAATTAAATACCTGAATCTTTATCGACCAGGAAACATGTGATGGATAAAGAGAGCTTAACGTCCAAACAAATCATACCATGTCCGAACGACGTGTACCACAAGCCACACCTCCTCTGTGTACAGGTTGTGTTCACTCTAGAAAACATCATTTCATTTTCCTGTAACACACCACCCCCCCCCCCCCCACAACACACACACACTTAAAGCATCTCCCCCCTCTCATCAAACCCTTCCTATTGTTCTTGCTGCACAACTGCTGTACTTCAAAGCACTTTCACCCTCCCCCTCCTCCTTCTTCATCTTCTTCCCCACAATCCATTTTGTTTTGCCGTCAGTAAAATAACTTTCGGGTGCTTTCAGACATGCAGAAGATGCTGACCCTAATTTATTGCAACAACAAAACGCAATGCTACGTTTTTAGCGACAGAACAACGAACCACAATGTGGAACCGCTTCAGACGTGACCGTCATTCTACATATTAAAATCTTTAGATCAACAGCGTGTCAATGATGTCGCTCTGGAAACACATTAACGTGTGTGTGTGTGTGTGTGTGTGTGTGTGTGTGTGTGTGTTTGTGACGGATCGTTGTGATGCAGGTTGGAGGAGCGATTGATTATGCCCGCCAGAGGATTGCCAGAAGCGCAATGCATTGTGGGTGCTAGAAGATGAGGTGTTGGGGGTTCACAGTGACACCTGCACGCACATGCAAACAAACATTTACACACACACAGATTTATCTATCCTGTGATATTGTTGGTATTGAATAATTCAATGATTTTATCAGCAACCAACCACAACAAATGACTTAATTATGATAATCTCACACAACTCACAGAGAAGTGTTTGTGTGTTGTGTGTAGTGTGTGTGTGTGTGTGGTGTGTTGTGTTTGTGTCGTGTGTTGTGTGTGTTATCTGGGATTGACAGCAGCCTTACAGGCTCAGCACCGAAACCTGATCTGGAATTTCACATCCCTTATCCGAAAGCCTTAGTACACACACACACACACACACACACACACACACACACCACACAACACACACACACACACACACACACACAACACACACACACACACCCACACACACACCACACACACACACACACACACACACCACACACACACACACACCACACAACACACAGACACACCACACACACACACTGCCCGTTAGACCCACCGGGCGATTAAGCACTACCTAACCTAGAGTCTTTGATTTGCATACCAAGTCAGATGAATTCATATCAGGTGCAGGCCAAGTTGACACACACACACACACACACAACACACCACACACACACACACACCACACCACACACCACACACACACACACACACACACACACACACACACACACACACCACACCACACAACACACACACACACACACACATACATACGGAATAGTATGCACAAGCAAAAACACCCACCCTCACACACATTAGGTGTGCAAAGTGAACACAAAGCAGTTGTGAGTGCGACGCTGGCTCCTCACTGAGGTTATAATTCAGCATGATGGACTGTCTGTGTCTGCAGTGAATCACCCAGGGCACCACACACACACACACACACACACACACACCACACACACACACACACACAACACACACCACACACACACACACACCACACACACACACACACACACACACACACACAACACACACACCACACACACACACACCCACACACACCACACCACACAACACACACACACACACACACACACACACACACACGATGATGAACACCAACCTTTTGACAAAAGACACTGTAGATGTTTTAATAGCATCGTGTCTTTCTCAGACAGCGCAGCGGTGAGGGAGAGCTGTATTTGAGGAAAGTTCAGAAACTCAAGGCAGAACTCACATCGCGGAGGAGGAGCCTCTGAAACATTATGTGAAATAAGGTGTGTGTGCGTGTGCGTGTGCTGTGTGTGTGTGTGTGTGTGGTGTATGGGTGTGTGTGTGTGTGTGCACACTGTGTGTGTGTGTGAAACACGTTTTGGTTCTTGGTCATGTGTGCTTACTTGTCTTTCATTCACAGGACATCTCATTACTTTGTTGACAGATATATTCGTATCGCTCGGCAACACGTGATTATTATATGACTTAAAGACAGAATGTTGTTTTGTTGCATAGCTTTGCAAGATGCTGCCGCTCGGGAAAGTCTCTAAAGTATAAAACACTGACTCATAGGAACATGACATATCAAAAATATTAAAACGTTTTTATTTAAAAAGGTGACAAAATAATGAATGACAGAAAAAAATCAAACAGGAAAAATTATATTTTTACAGTATAACCATGTATAATGTCATAAGTGCATTATCAGCATCTTATTGAACTGTTTCCACCACTTTCTTTTACAATAAGCATTTTCTGATTGTCAGCATCACACCCAACCTCATTTACTATAAACCACGACACCGTCTTGCAACAGGAAACACGCTGGTGTCAGTCTGAGTGAGTGGACACCAGTAAACGCTGAGATTTGGTTTAATTGTGAAGTATTCTTTCTTTATCGTACTGTACAAATAAGTTGCACTTTAACAATAGAAACAGACGAACATGCTGCCTGTTTGTGTCGTTCTCCTGTCGGACATCCAGCAGTCCATTACATGCTGCAGTCCAGCTGCAATTGATGGAGGCCATGAACGGTGTTATGGAAAACAGCTGTATTGAATCTGTTCCAGCTCTCTTCCACCTCATGAATGAAATTTCCCATGCTGCACTGCTCCGGGCTCTGGCACATCTACGAGGTAGAGCACTCTCTCGTTCTCTTTGTCTCTTTCTTTAATGCCTTCAAACACCTTATTGCCGTTCGTCAATTACCGACACACATTTTGGCAACAAACACGCCATTAATTGAAACATTTAATTAGCATTAAAACCAGCAGTAATTAACACCTTTTCTCCAGCGCTCTCTGAGCCCGGCTCAAATTCTATTAAGGCTTTAAGCGGCTCTGCTCTGACTTTCTGTAGCTTCCACAGATGTGTGTGTGTGTGTGTTTATGTGTGTGCACTCTCAGGGCCCCAGGTAAGGAGCCTCCGTGAGGAGTCGAGCACCAAGGCCAGGCCTGCTGGGTGCCCAGGGGAGAAGGAGAAGAAAGGCGGATGAACAGGGAGGCAAACAGAGGGAAAAATGAAGGAGGTCAAGATGGAAGGGGAGGGAGAAATAAGGTGGGAGGCAAAGGAGAGACATGAATGAGGGAGGGAGCGACAGAAGGATTAAAAGGAGGAGGGCTGGTGAGCGAAGAGGGAAGAGGAAGAGGAGGGGGATGTGTGAGAAAACATTGAGAGAAAGAAATAATGGTGACTGAACACATCGGGAGGATTAACCAACTCTCGTGTGTGTGTGTGTGTGTGTGTGTGTGTGTGAGGCCTCTTGCAGCCGAAGCAGGGGCCTGGATTAGTTTGCGTTGCCACGGCTGCGGGGCAGGATTAACAGGCCGCGCTGCTGTCTGACGCCGCTCTGCCACCACTAATGGCATTATTAATAGGCAGCTAAAAAATTCATTAAAAAATCTATTAAAAATAAATGTGTTTTACATAAGACTTTGCCCCAGGTAAGAGTGAGGGGGAGGCAGAAGGGAGATAAAAAGGGGGAGAGACAGAATGGGCGATTGTTAGCTTTAAGGTCAGATGAATATCACAGTTCAGAGGGTGGAGAGGCAAACAGTAAACACACCAACACTCGTCTGATAATGAGGATACAACGAGAGAGAGAGAGAGAGAGAGAGAGAGAGAGAGAGAGAGAGAGAGAGAGAGATGTCTGCAGAGCTAGTGTAAAACAGTCTACCCGCCTCACAGTGAATGTTAAACACATCTGAGCTGCTGCTGTCAGTCTGACTGACACACACTGCAACTAGCCAACGCGAACATTGAACGCACCGTCTTGTCAGAGGTGATGATTGACACTTCTTTATAAATACATTTTTTCCATCTCTATGCATTGCTGGGTTTCTTAAAGAGGCCCTATTGTGCTTGTTCCTCTTTCCTGTCGTGTGTTATCGGTTTCAGTGCATGGATGTGAAGTGTCTACTAAGGCTAACATCCCTGTTCCCTCCAAAGCGAGTATGTCTCCCACGCACTCCAAACATTAAAGCATGAAAACAAGTCACACAAAATACAAATATGAACCTGAAGAGAAAATGTCCTCTTTAAGCGAGTAAGAAATCGATGTTCAGAATTCATCCTTTTATGTGTAATATACTGAGTCCTGATTGTCCCTTTTCTCCACCTTTCCAATCGAGCTTTCTTCTATTAACAATAAAGGGAAAAATCATCCTAATGCATAATATAACCGAATAATTCTTCAAAATAGTTATAATTAACCACTAAATTCTTCTCCAGTTTAACCAATCATTTAACTCTCGTTTTGAAAAGACCATTTAGATACTGAGTGTTACAGTACGAGCAACAAATATTAGTTTTTCTGTACTCGGTATTCATGTTAATTAATACAGCCTCCAACCTCATATTTATATTATCGCAACACAAAATAAATTATTTGCCCTCTGCGCTCATATCCACACAGTGTTTTCTGAAACATTGTCCGTATCAAAGTATTTAAACTGATTAGCCTCTTCACATGAGTGAAATGGTTTGGGATTATTATCTGTGAGGGAGAGGGAGAGGCGGGGGGGAGGAGGTGAAAGGTGAGGAGGTTCTGCTTTGTGTTCGCCCGGGGGACATTTAACCAAA
>RQJG01053153.1:0-11393 GCA_009756435.1 Chionodraco myersi
GTAGAGACACTACATACTGATATACACCTGAACATCAGCAGGAGAGGAATCTTTAAAGTAGAGACACTACATACTGATATACACCTGAACATCAGCAGGAGAGGACTCTTTAAAGTAGAGACACTACATACTGATATACACCTGAACATAAGCAGGAGAGGACTCTTTAAAGTAGAGACAAACATACTGATATACACCTGAACATCAGCAGGAGAGGACTCTTTAAAGTAGAGACACTACATGCTGATATACATCTGAACATCAGCAGGAGAGGACTCTTTAAAGAGGAACATGTCCTCTTTGAGGATATCAGAGAATCTTCTTTCAAAAGTGAGGTTAAGTAATAATCTCCGCTCACCCTCCGTATTCTCTCCTGGTATCTGACTGTAGCTGCAGGAACGATCACCCTCTGCCTCCACTCGGAGCCGAAGAAATGTTCCAGATCTTTCTCCAGAGTTTGCAGACGAGCGAGTTCCTGCGGGAAGTAGATGGGAGCGACGGCGGGGTGTGAAGCGTTTCTGTCCAGCTCCTCCTCCAGAGCTCTGTAGATCTCATACAGCGAGCACAGCAACAGCTGAGGGACAGTTCAGGACATGTGCCAACAAGTCAAATCAGAAACACTCTGTTAAAGTCCATTATTTTGTACTCAGATCCTTAAAACGTGAGGAAGTGTCCTTTATTAAATGTTTGACCTTGTACTGAGGCAGGGTGATCTTCCCTTTCTGGTAGTCCAGCATCAGCGTGGTGTTTTCGGCTCGCACATGATTGTCCTTAGTGGCTGCTTTAATCTGCTCCGATAAATCACTGACGACGGGCAACACAAAGGACACAGTTATTCAAATATCCATGTTTATACATCAATCTGACACGGTCTTTGGAACACACAACAAAATGCAACAAATATCATGTTGAAAGCTTTGCAATACATACTTTTATACCGAAAAAACTTAATTTACTTTTAAATCTGGAGCTAGAACAGTTAGGGCAGGGGTGTCAAACTCGGCCCGCGATCTAATTTTATGTGGCCCCCAAGAGCTTGCAAAGAATATAATATACAATTGGTGTAATTGTTGAATATTTACTTTCCCTAGACCTTATTTATTTGCCCCAGACTTCTGCTTTCAGACGTAGTTATTTAGGAAGATATTACCAGAACTGATAATAATCCAATGCAGGGACCGAAATGTAATATGATACATTATTTAATATATATTATATATTTACGTATATTTATATATATTACAACCGGCCCTTTGAGTGCAACCATAATGCTGATGTGGCCCGGGATGAAATTGAGTTTGACACCCCTGAGTTAGGGTAACATTTGGACTTCAAAAACTACATTTGGATTACAAATGATTAACAAAAAAAGACATCTAAAGATTGTCTTTGGAAAACGAAGTAAAATGCAAAAGACAGTATACCAAGGACAACGACCTATCTCAATTTCTGAACGAACCTGGGGCAGTGGGGCTGGATAATATGTTATATCTTAAAATGTAAATTACTGTGATAGCCTCTGCAGAAATACGGTCCTATTGCTGGGAAACTGGATGTTCCCGATGTATTCAAGTGCCCTTGTTGTATGTACCAATTTAATTTAGTGTCTTTAATGTGAAGTAATGTAGTTGTCCTGTGTACATGTATGTATTGCTTTTGGCTCAATGTTTTCGTCTTATGTATGGGATGTTTTTTGTATGCTGAAAATCAATAAACATATTGATAAAAAGACAAATCTAGGTCAAATATCTTTAAGGACTTCCAAAACCATAAAATCATATGCTTAAAATAATAAGAATTCTATTCTATACAGATGAAAAAGTTACGGTAAGATTTGGCATTCAAAATCTAATTTGGCTTTGAAAAAACACATACACTGTCAGTAAATAGAAAACTCTATTTACTAACTATTTTGCCTTATTCCCACGGTGTACATATTTGATATTTTGTTTTTGTGTTTGACTTATTGTGTTATTTGTAACGTGTGCATACTTAGCAATTTGTCTGCTGTTGTAATCATGTACATTGAGGGACAAAAAAAGTATTAGTTAATGCCTTGGAAAACATATACAAATATATTGAAAACACAATAATCTAACACTGAAAAATGTAAGGATTGTCATTGAGATCACACGAGAAAAATAGGCAAAAAATAAATAAAATATTGTTTGATGTTGTTGTCTCACCTCCTCTCCAGCCTATGTTTAATTTTAGTGTCATTATTACAAATATATATATGTTCAATGCCAATGCTGTTTGTTCAAACAGTGTAGTGTATATCAATAGTTATCACCGCAATAAACCGTATCTTAATTTACTTTATTTAATTCTTCTACGGATCATATTCTATTGACATGTATATAGACTTTTTGCACTACTTTTTAGTTTGTATTTTTGTATTTTATTATATGTGTTGCATTGTGGGAGAAGCTCAGGTCAGAAGAATTGCATTGCCATTTCTACACTGTGGCTTAATAAAACATTTGAATTGAATTGTGATTATTAATGGGTTAATAAAACGTAAAGTCCTACCTGCCGACGTCCTCCGTATCATTCTTCCTAGCACTCTTCATGGTCTGCATCTCTGCAGACTGGAACTAATGGTTGCTCTGTATTTAAAAATGTTGAAATGCACCTGCGATAAACTGAAGGCTGCTCGGTCCTCTGTTTCCTCTCAGCTCTGTGTCGCCTGTGTATATATATATATATGTGACTTTCTGCTGAGTCACATAGGAAGTGTGAGTGGGGTTAGATGCGAGTCATCACTCTGCTGAGGCTTAAACATGACAAGGCATGTTGAGAGGACATCTGAAAGCATGATGAGGCAAAATCAAAAACTCTACTTAATGCTCATTCTAGATAAAAACACACTTAGTGGTGAAATATGAAGAAATACATACTTATTTACGCAAGTACTGTAAATAAGTCACATAATGAGGCACATGTACTTTATTTTTGTAATATAACATAATATATATTAGTAATAAAGCGCCAGTCTGCATGAGTAATACTTCCAATGACCCACTTCATATGGATATACTATAAAGGGCTCATTCTAAGGTAAACATACTGCATTCTTTAAACTAATAAATACATTAAAAAGGGAAATATATCTTAAGTTTAAGTCAAATAGGAAGTGTGACTACTGAGGCTTAAACATGACAAAGCAGTTCTGTGAGTAAAGAGAGGACATCTGAAAACATGATGTGGCAGAAACCTTGTAAATATTATAATATTCAAAAAGAATATATAACTATTAAAAAAAAGATTCAAATGTTATCAATCAATCAATCAATCAATCAATCAATCAATCAATCAATCAATCAATCAATCTATATATATATATATATATATAGTTATACCTTTACCAGCTGTGACAAAACCAACTAATAATACATCAATGATCATAATCCAGACATTACACATAATAAGTAGCCTACTTTTAATGTTTCAGTACTTTTACTAAAAGTACGTTTTGCAGGAGACTACATGTACCAAGTATTTTCACATATTTGTGCTGCTACTTGTACTTAAGTAGAATACTAGAGTACTTCTTCCATATCATGTCATTTAAGGTTTATTATTACATTAAAATTGATTCATAGAGATTATTTAGGTGATTAAACACACTTTGTGGACTCCTCATCACGACGACCCAGCGAGATCCAGCCCCTCTCCCCTGTCTGGTATGTTGTAGCCCCGCCCCCTTATGCAAGCAGCCTCCATTGGTGTGTGTTGAGGGGGAAGTGTGTTGTAGCTGATTTCATACACACACACACTCACACACACACTTTAAAATGCTCCACAGTAAACATGTAGACTTCACACATGTTGAACTACACATGCTGCGTCCAAGGGCTCGCCTGATGTAAAAGGAAATGGTGTGTTTATGGATCGTAACGCCGGACACTCATCTGTTCACCGGTCGATGGCAGAGCCGCATCCCCAGGAGAGGCACTAACCGTCGGCTGGAGAGCTGCTGCACACCCGGGGGATTACATGCTGTCTAAATGCACGTTTACACCTATTTAAAGTCGGTATATTATATATTATCCCATTAGATGCATGTGTTGTCTAGTGAGTCGCCATATTATTTTGGATTTGTTGATGTTTTCAGGAGTAGATGTGATAGTGTTGGCTAATCATGGCCCACATGCAGGGAGTGAATAATGCAGTGTTATGGAGTTACTTCATAACACTGCATACAAACATGATTGTAATGTATTGAATTACATTTACTCTAATACTGCACTTAAGTAGCCTAACATTTTAAGGTAGTTGTAGTAGCCTGCTTGATGGTGGAAGGAGTTCTCATTTAAAAGTAGTAATACTGATTTGTAAAAATACTGTTGCAAGTTCAAATGTATTTAATATTACTTGAGTAAAAGTACAAACGTTTTGGCGTCAAAATATACTTAAAGTAGGTCTTATACAAGATGGGAATTCTCAAGCAGTACAAGTAGCCTCAAAACTGTACAGTACTTGCGTAAATGTACTTCATTACATTTCAGCATTGTATTAACTCATGTACTGTACTTAAGTACAATGTTGAGGTACTTTACCTGAGTATACTACACTATATACTTTTAATTTATTATATTTTGGACTCTAAAAATAAATATATTTGGATGTAACCCCACACTTTGATTAGTAACTGTCATTTAATTACATATTTTGTCTTGGTAAGTTTAACTAGTACCCAGCGGTGTACCCAAATACTCAGATTGTTTAATTAGGTAAAAGTAGCAGTACTTAATTGTAAAATACTGTTACAATTGAAAGTCCTGCATTCAAAGTATACTGGTTTCCATAACATAGTACAAGTACAAGTACAAAGTAGCATACCATGAAAAAAAAAACGTGTGTATGGTGGAAGTACCTCAAAACCTCGTACTTAAATTCAGTATTTAAGTAAATGTACTTCATTACATTACACCACTTGCGGGGGGGATGATAGGTATCTTATGGTCCTACAATATTCTAACTACCCAATGGATTTTCTTTATGGTTTCTTATGCAACACTGACACACTTTGCTTTGTGTCCAACAGGTAATGGATTCAAACCTCCCTTGTTTAATCCTCCTCCTCTTGATTGGCTGTGTGAAATGCTCGTCTGATAACCAACACAATGGCAGCCGGCGCTTTGGTTACTGTGTGCTGGGAGCCGGGCCTGCAGGGCTGCAGATGGGCTTCTTCCTGGCCAAGGCCAAAAGAGACTACATCATCCTGGAGAGGAACTCAGGACCGGGCAGCTTCTTTAACAAGTAGGAAACCTTTTTGAAACTTGTCGTATGGTAAAGAAGGTCAGAGAAATTGCAGAAGAAAAATTGTAACTGTCTATCCCACACCTTAAAGGTGGGGTATGTAAGTTTGAGAAACCAGCTCGAGATCGCTAGAATTAAAAAATACACAGCCGGAGAAAATCTTCCACTTCCTCACAGAGCCCCTCCTCCAACACACATGAACGCGCACATGACCAATGAGGGCACGAGATAAGTTTGTGCCCAGATGGAAGGCTGACAGGCAGGTAGGCCATCTAGTTACTTTAGCCGGGCCGGCTCAGATGATTGGTCGTGCTTTTTACAGCGCCACGGCTTCCACAGATGACATTTATTTATGGATTTTTTGTCAAAGCACTTCAGATATTCATTGCTATCGGGATGTTAAGAGCATTCCATGGGATATAACAAAAAGTGCATCTTGAGCCGGTTTCTCAAACTTACCTACCCCACCTTTAAGAAAAGTACGCCATGCACCGAACAGTGGGACTACAACTTCTGTGTCATTGGGCCCAAAACTACTTTATCCCATTGACTCACATTGGAAAAGGGATGACAGTAAATGAGCATAGCATAGCCCGTATTCCGATCATTATATCCTAAAAGTGAAAAGTTCGCAAGGGTTTTCTCGACAATAGCAATGGGGTATTTCCATTGGATTTTGGAAAAATCCAGATCTGTTGCAAACACACATTTCTGATATTTCCACGTCTTGTTCAGTAGGATGATCTTCACCTATTAAGACCACTTTATGATTTCTGAAGTAAAAAGCTAACGTTAGGCTACAGAGGAACTACAGCACGGTCACATGACTTCACGTTACCTCCGCTAAGCTAAAGGAGGCTAATGTTGGGCTAAAAGAACTACAGCACGGTCACATGACTTCACGTGACCACCACTAAGCTAAGGTGGCTAATGGTTGGGCTAGGTACAGGGAACTACAGCCACGGTAAAATGGGGCTTACAACGTCAGGCTAAGGCTAGGTGGCTACTAATGCAGGTCACACGGTCACATGATTCACGTCACCACCGCTAAGCTAAAGGAGGCTAATGTTGGGCTATAAAGGAACTACAGCACGGTCACATGACTTCACATCACCACCGCTAAGCTAAAGGAGGCTAATGTTGGGCTATAAAGGAACTACAGCAAGATCCGGGGAAGATTTGGCTATTTTTGTTCTCGAGACTCAAGCTATTTTGGCTTCAATGCGCCACTGAGTAACCTTCATAGGAATTAAGAGGGTCTCCAAAGCTGTATCCTGCCTCCTGAATCACCTTTGCCTTCTCTGCTCTGTTTTGTCCTTCAAGGTATCCCAGGCACAGGAAGCTCATCAGCATCAACAAGATTCACACAGGAAGGCAGAACCGAGAGTTCAACCTGCGCCACGACTGGAACTCGCTGCTGAGCGATCGCCCCGACCTCCTGATGAAGAGAGTGAGCTCTGAGTTTTACCCTCCGGCCGACGCCTTCCCCCTCTACCTGTCCATGTTTGAGAAGCAGCTCGGCCTGAGGGTCCGGTACGGTGTGGACATCGGGAGGATCAGAGCGGTGCAGTCGCCCAAAAACCGGAGCTACATCCTGACGGACCAACATGCTGCAGACTACACATGCAGGTAGTGGAACACCTGGCTGGATCAGGCCTACGTTGGCTCAGATAAGATAAGATGGACCTTTTATTAATCCCTGTGGGGAAAGTCAGTAGTTCAACAGCAACAGGGTAGGAATGAAAAACAGGACAGCACAGATTCACACAGATTAGAGATTAATTAAATGAAAGATGCAAATACAATTATATAAATATTAAGTAACTTTTAAATAAGAAATGAATTAAAATGAACATATATATATATATTCGGGTCATATATACATATATATATATTTACATGTATGTGTGAAAGCCTTATCTGACGTCCACTGTTTGTCTTTTAACCTCTTTCAAAGTCAGTCAATCTTTCAGTTTGTGTGTACAGACAGAGAGATCGAAATACCGTTTCCCACAATCCCGAATACAATAACAAGATATATTAAAATATGTAAAAAAACATGTATATACCTATATATACACAATCAACAGACACATTTATACATATGCATTATTTCCTTCTCTCCCTTGATCCTCCTTAGCAATGGTGATGTTATGCGTAGCAGCAGTGTGTCATCAAGTATTAACAACCTCTAAAAGGACCATATTGACCAATCAGAATCGAGTATTCAACTAAGCCCTGTAATCATTCGTGATAATCGGCTCTTTTAATAAAACGTGATGATTTTGATCCTCTCCCTCAGCGTCCTCCTGGTGGCCACGGGGTTGTGGGTTCCTCAGAAGGTGGAGTTTGTGGGTTCTGACCTGGTTGAAGGCTACGAGTCCATCTCCACCGATCCTGAGGACTACAAGGACCAGGCCGTCCTTATTCTGGGGAAGGGGAACTCGGCCTTTGAAACGGCCCAGAGCATCTTGGGAAGAGCGAGCAAGGTCCACATGCTGAGCTCCAGCCCGGTCCGACTGGCCTGGCAAACACATTATGTCGGAGATCTCAGGTAGGGATAAGATTTGGTTACTACTGCTATCTATTGTGTCTGTTTGCTGGAGGCTGCTTGCACATCAGGGCTTCCAAACCTTTCTTTTAGATGTAGTCCCCTCAACCCTATGAATTCTTCAGGCCTGACACCATTATTTGATGTTAAACTAGATGTTATTTAACACTTCAAAGTAGGGGTGGGCGATATTGAAAAATATATTATCACGATATTTTTCATGCAGTATCACGATAGACGATATATATCACGATATTTTTTCATGTTGGTTATTATGGTTATTTTTCAAGTTACTTAACAGTACAAGCACCTACAAGGTAACAGAAACTAAAACAAAAAGGAGTAACAGACCAAAATAGCATTTCAAGCTGGTTTTATTTCTGAAATGAAACCCTGAATGAACAATTCAACATTTGATATGGCTTCAGGCACAGTTTCTCAGTATAAAATGAACTTTCTGAGGTAGCACGAGCAGTGAACATCAATAAACGAAAAGGAGGGTAAAACATAACTAAGTAAAACATAAAACATCAATGAGGAAAAGTCAGTGCCAAACAATTAAAATGTAAACTTTAGACTTGAAGTGCAATAAAAGACTTTAGCATGACTGAAGGGAAAAGTAACGATAGATACGATATCTCTGAAAAAGCATATCGTGGAGACCTAATATCGTCACGACGATATATATCGGCATATCGCCCACCCCTACTTCAAAGTGGATATTTACAATACTATTTTCAATTGAATTGGTCGTGTTTAGGCCAGTTTTGTTCAAGTCTGCATTCATACTTCTTCATTCATCTAATTCAAAAGTATATCCCTTGCTATTAGCGTACTATTTTAGCCATTTAAGCACTGATTTTAGCTCACTATTTCAACTGCTAATTTGGTTATTTAAGATATTATTTTAGTTATTTATCAATTACTTTAAACTAACTATCTTAGCGAGTCATAAATCTATTCTACTTTTAGCTTACTATTTCAACCAATGTTCTTAGTGTTTTAAATACTACTTAACTTTTATTTGAGCTTTTAATTTGTACCTTGAGCAACCTGTTTAAAGGGCCCATGTCATGCTTTTCTGGTTATTACCCGTCCCCTTGTTGTTATGTAGCTTTTTGTTCATGTAAACAAACCCTCAGAGTGCACCCTGTAGCGAGTAAAACTCTAACACAGAAAAGACCTGTCTGTGCTGCCCCAGAACGCCTCGTTGGACATTTCTCTTTTTTCATTTCTCTTTTTTCATTGTTTACTTCTTGGGTATAGTGACGTATTTCGGGTATAGTGACGTAACTTCTGCGAAGCCGTTACGTTTGGACCAATCCACGGACTTCCTCACACACACACACGGCGGGACGTTGCGAGGCTCGCTGCTGCGAGGAGCGGGACACTGTGAGCTGTCTCACTGGTGTGGGGTCAGCGAGACACCGCGGAACTCAGCCTGGGCACACACACACACACTCCCAGCCAGGCTGCGGGTGTGTGTGTGTGCCCAGGCTGGGTTTCGCTGTGTCTCGCTGTCTCGCTGACGGCCACTGGGCTCACAGGGAGGGGGGGCAGGAGCTCCAACAAGCCGTTTAGGACAGAGAGTGAACATACTATACATAGATGCTGTTTGAGAAACCAATGTGAGTTTGGAACATTGCACAATATAAATGTATTTTTTTAGTATACCTCAACAATGGAATTATGATCAGTAGAAATGGCCATGACATGGGACCTTTAAACTAGTATTTATCCGTTATTTGTTTCTATTTCACAATTAATCAAAGCCTTAATGACAGTTATTCCCAAAACATTGTTTAATTACTTTAAGCTAATTGTTTAGCTCTTACTAACTAATTGACTTATTTAGTAAGACCTCAGTCAATATTTGGACATACATTTCTCATTAAATCAGTTTAACGATTTATTTTCTCACATTTTAACGTAGCTACCCCATTGCAACTGCAGAAGGACCCAGTTGGGAACATGTGTCCTTAATTACAACTTCACCAACTGTTCTTCATTAGAGTTATAAGCACTTTTATTCTAAATTGAACTTTTGTTTTTGTTTTTCAGAGCTGTGAATAATGACCTTATAGACACATATCAGCTGAAGTCTCTAGATGGGTTGGCGGAGGCTCGGCTGGAAAAAATCGGCATCACACAACGAAAAGAGAAGAGCAGCAGGAGAGCGGGCACTCAGAATAAAGCAAAGTTATACCTGACTCTAAAGAAGCACGTTCAACACCAGGAGAAGAAGAACAGCTCCGACGTGTCAGGAGAGGAAATGCCAGGGTATCACATTGATAACTTCTCCATGCGAAAGCCCTACGACCGAGTGATTCGATGCCTCGGGTTCAGGTTCAACTTCAGCGTGTTTGACAGGTATTAATGGTAGGATTTTTATAAAGAGTGGTGCAAGTATGAGTCCTAAACCTGGAAATAAGTAAGCATTTCAGCATTCTAGTTAACTTATCTCAAAGTCAGTGTTTTTTGGTTGGGTTTAAGTGTCTAAATGAGAAGACTAAACGTCATCACGTCCAACATTAGCCTCCTTTAGCTTAGCGCTGGTGAGGTGAAGTCATGTGACCGTGCTGTAGTTACTTTATAGCCCAACATTAGCCTCCTTTAGCTTAGCGGTGGTGACGTGAAGTCATGTGACCGTGCTGCAGTTCCTTTATCCCAACGTTAACTTTTTACATCCGGCAATACATTTATGTTTCAACAATTATAAAAGTAGTATCATAATAGTTTGTCTTGTTTTTGGCAATATTACAAAATCCAATGGAAGAATCCCATTGGCTTTTTATCGAGGGAACCTTTGTGATGTTAACTTCTTGGTCAATCTACAAAATAGCGTCATCCCTCCACCACTCCATAATGTAAATATTGATTCATCCAGTCGCATAATGTTCCGCCCTGTCAACAAAGCCTCTCTCTGGTGACTCTGTACATTTGTATATTACTTATATAATGTTTTATCTCCACAGCTCTGCCTGCCCTCCCATCAGTGACAATGCTAAAGGCAGGTTGCCCGGTGTGAAGCCATGGTATGAAGGGATGAACACCCCCGGCTTGTTTGTTCTGGGAACGGCTGCTCACTCCAGAGACTACCGCTCATCTGCGGGCGGCTTCGTCCATGGTTTCCGTTACACAGGTACATTTGAGGCCGTGGCTCCTAAACTATGGAACGCTCTGCCGGCACACCTGACTCTGTAGACTCTTTTAAATGTCATCTAAAGACATTCCTGTTTGGGCAGGCGTTTGGGTAACTTGTGTGCTTTTATTCTAATGTATTCTATGTTTTTATTGTGTATTGTGGTATATGTCTTTTAATCTTTTATGATTTGTATTTTTGGTTTTTAAGATGATTTTTCTTAAACACTTTTTAAATGTTCTGCCACAGTGCGAGCCGTACATCGCGTACTTGAACAGCGTTACCATAGTAACCTGTGGCCATCGACAAAACTGTTCACGACGCAGCTGCAGTCCTGGATTCTGAAGCGGCTCAGCGAAGCCTCCGGGCCGTACCAAATGTTTCAGGTGCTGGGGGACGTTATACTTCTTCGAGGGTAAGCCAACGGTGTTATTT
>RQJG01053156.1:0-10178 GCA_009756435.1 Chionodraco myersi
ACACATACTTGATATACACCTGAACATCAGCGCAAGGAAGGAACTCTTTAAAGTAGAGACACTACTACTGATATACACCCTGAACATCAGCAGGAGAGGACTCTTTAGAGTAGAGACACTACATACTGATATACACCTGAACATCAGCAAGAGAGGACTCTTTAAAGTAGAGACACTACATACTGATATACACCTGAACATCAGCAGGAGAGGACTCTTTAAAGTAAGACACTACATACTGATATACACCTGAACATCAGGCAGGAGAGGATCTTTAATGTAGAGACACTACATACTGATATACACCTGAACATCAGCAGGAGAGGACTCTTTAAAGTAGAGACACTACGTACTGATATACACCTGAACATCAGCAGGAGAGGACTCTTTAAAGTAGAGACACTATACACCTGGAAATGAAAAGAATATGTCCTCTTTAACACATGAGGTCATGTTTATCGTAAGCTAATTTAAAACAGAGATGAAACATGAATACATTCAAATGCAATACAATTAAACTTATGAATGTTATCTACTCCTGTACAACATGTACACAATTACACTTGTATCCAGATAAGGGGATTAAATGTAATGTCTATGTGTGGTCCGGTTGGATTCACTCTCCAATACTATGTCAAAATAAATATGTTGCTAACTTGAGTGTACGTAATGAAAACCAAATATTTGTGTCATAATTGATGAGTTATTTAAATGTGTATAATTTAACGAAGAGATGTTCGCTCTAAACATATTCGGTTACTTTAGGGTCAGTTCGTTTTTCTTGTATTTTGTGAGGGGTAACGTTTAGGTTAAGGTGTGCACAAATAACTATGTCTATGTTCTAATAAAGTACAACAGTGCGTTGTCCTGTACGGCATACGGACCTCAAACCTGGGGACAAAGGCACAGCGAGCAGAGACAGTCTTTCCTGAGGAAGCCGAGACCGGCCAGGCTTCCACAAACACTGCTGGTAAACTTCTGTCGGTCGACCGGTGAAAGCACCCTGTCCAGCTGCATAACTGTGCGGTACACCAGCTGCGCAGCCGCAGAGCGGAAGGACCTGCAACGGGCGGTGAAGGCTGCTCAGCGCATCGTTGGGACTGAGCTGCCCAACCTTGACAACATCTACAGAAGTCGACTGCAGAAGAAAGCCAGCAGTGACATCTCACACCCCGGCCACTCACTGTTGGAACCGCTAACAGCCTCTTTCCCAGAGCTGTGGCCTCCGTCACTCCCACCCTGTCCAACCACAACACGCACTATAACTCTGAACATACACACACACACACACACACCTCCCATCAAAGACTGCAGCCTAAAATACCATATGCTATTTAATTGTATATTTATTAAGTATCAAACTGATATTTTTAGTAACTATTTATATTTAAACATTGTCGCTTTTCTTTATTAAATAATCTTTAAAAATGTATTTTCACATTCTGTGACGACCCTGATCATTGCTACCATCTCTGCCTTTATGGATGTGTTCTTATTTATGCGCTGCAGCGAGAGATGCCAACTGAACTTCGTGACACTGATGTGTGATGACAATACAGATATTCTATTCAAACATGTTTTACCTGCTTCCTTTAATATCATAACATGTTTTCACGGACTTTCAAAAGCTAGAATAACCGTCAAGAAACGGTGCGAAGGTCTGAGCAGAATACAACCCGAGTCCTCCTCTGCAGGGTCTTTATCGACAGAGAGGAGCGAAGGCACACAGTTATTATTATTACATCGAGATGAAGTCGCTCCAGGCTCTTGTCCTGTGATTCACTTTGCTTTGTCCGTCAGTCGAATGTCCTCCGATGTAAAACCTCAGACAACTGCTCTGGTTCTGCCCATGTTTGAAGGCCTAATGGGGCGGTGTAATTACAGGGGAAAGAAGTTTAGGCCCTAAACCTTTTAAGGACTAGGAAATTACCCTAATTAATTGTAATCAATTTGAAAGGCTCCTAATTGGGTTTACCCCTACGCGGCAGATGTAGAGAAACAAATCGAATCTCATCCATGTTGGAGGAAACCAAAAGGTAATGGTCAAGAGTGGTCAGTGCAGTATTATGTCATATAAAAGGATTCCTAAATAGTCCATCGTTTGGAAAACACTCAGATGGGCTGTGTTCAGATGTTATCGCCAAGTGAAATAAAAACGATGTACACCATTGAAAATACACTCGTCTTATTCTAGCATTGATTTGCGATCGATTTATTGACCTTTACTAAAATTAGCACACGCAAAGTCACCTCTAGCCATGGATCAATGCTCAAGGATAAGGTGAACACAGGCGACAACATGATGTGTGGTATATCATTTCATATATCGTGTATTTTGCTGTTTGAAACTAACACTGAAGCGTTGCTGAGTCATTTGAGTAGGGACTATGAACTCTATCAATGCCCAGCTGAACGCTACTGGGACGACCAAGAATCTGAATGTGTACAACCCATAATACAATAACAATCATCAACTATTGTAATGTGTTTATATGAAACTAAGCTGTTAAAATGTCATTGTGGAGTTCCATCTAAATAATAAAACGTGCCTTTTCACGTTTATTCGTATTTATAATCGTCCACTATATGAATCTATGGCTCAGCTACTTTGTGTCAGACTTCCCCTTCGATTATCCCCAAACATGTTGAGCTTGAATCCGATCGTTGGCATTAATATCTTTATCAATACATACTGTATATTTGCGATACAGACTTGAAGTACATATTTGTTGTTCTCATAATTTCATTAGACATTTCTTAAGATGATATCACGTGTCTTTTACAGATTTCCCCCAAAACGAGGTTTCTGATTCTGAAATGCTGCAACGTGGATTTAGCATGTGCCTGTTCAAAGCTACATAACCTGCACTTTCAGTTCATTTCATTGATGTGTATTATAATGTACACGTTTCACTTGAAGTTCTATGTTTTATTCAATATTCTGTTGACTTTCTGACAATTTTATTTAAAAAATGTTTACGTATTAAAGGCTAATATGCACGTTTTACTTTCAAGGTGGGGTAGGTACGTGTGAGAAACCGACTCGAGATACACTCATAATTCTATTATTTTGTATTTATTTGTATTTTAATCTTAAATTGAGTCGACACCAAACAGAATTTGGACTTAACATGTTCCACCAAAAAGGGAAAAGAACATCCACTTTGAGTCAGTTTAATTTAATTGTACGCTTCATAATTTAATTGTATTTTAATCTTAAACTGAGTCTTCACCAAACCGTGTTTCCTTCCTGGATCAATAAACACATGTTCTGATAGTGATACTGAAATGCTGCAACATGGCCCTAACATGTGCCTCTGAACCCGCACTGAAACACTCTCTCGGTGCACGGTTCTGCCCTCCTTCTTACCTGTCTGTCAGGTGCTCTGCTGATCAGCCGGTTCCCAGCCTGCGGGCTCCGGGGCTTCCAGAACCGCCCCCCGGCTCTCCGGAGGCCCGCAGCCGCTCACAGGTGCGAGGGACGCGGCAGGAAGGCAGTGCGCGGCGCGGGGAGGACCGGGAGGACCGGACGGGCGGAGCGGGAGCAGATCCAGCACCGGGGGGGAGGGAAACTCCATGTTCACATCCACAACATCCCGAGCAGAGTGACGTGTCACTGCGCGCGTGTGAGAGTGTGTGTGAATGAGTGTGTGCGTGTGAGTGTGTGAGGAGCGGAGGAGAGTAACACTGAGCAGAGAGGAGAGACAGCGTGTAGATCCGGGTCTGAGGTCTGCCGTGTCTGAGAGGACGAGTCAGTATGCGTGATGCTGCTCAACACACTGCCTGTACTCTCTCTTCTCTCTCTCTCTCGATCTTCTCTCTCTCTCTCTCTCTCTCTTCTCTCTCTCTCTCTCCTCTTCTCTCTGTCCCCCCTCTCTCTCTCTCTCTCTCTCCTGACCTATCTTCTCTTTCCTCTCTCTACTCACACTCTCTCTCTCTCTCTCTCTCTCTCTCTCTCTCTCTCTCTCTCTCTCTCTCTCTTTCTCTCTCTCTCTCTCTGCTCTCTCTCCTGACCATATCTCTTTTTCTCTCTCTACTCACACTTCTCTCTAATCCTTCCCCCCTCTCTCTCACTCTCCCTCTCGTTCTCACTCTCTCTCTCGTTCTCTCTCCTCCTCTCTCTCTCTCTCTATCCCTTCCCCCCTCTATCTCTTTCTCTGACTCTCCTCAACGGGACGGATCAGATCAGACTAGAGAAGCCGCTGAGATGAAGCATATTAGCGAAGGGAACGATCAATATGTCAATGTGTTTTCAACATCAGGCTCAGAATACCTGACTTCTCTCTGGGGGAACTGGGCGTTTTTTAAATATATAGACGAATATATATATATTTTAAGAAGATAAAATACAACATATTTATACAAACAGGATAAGTAAAAATGTGCAATTAAAGAGTAATACATATATATAACATAATTATATAACATAGAATAAATAATGTATCTAAACTATGCAAAAAAAGTAAAAATATATATATATTCACACAATTAGGATTGTTTTGCAATAATTGTTACATAAATCTAAAAAGTGTACAATATAAAATGTACAGTAAAAGAGCGTTAAAATACATTCTATATATATTTATATTAACATAATAAGAACATCCCGGGGACATTGGGTTTCATGACAGTTGCTCCGTTTCATAAAATAAATAAAAGATAAAAATAAATACATGTGTCAAAATGTGAATAGTACACAATACATGCAGTGCTGTATTTTTATTTTATTTTGCAACTTGCCTTGCTCAGTGTTTTGTACAGTAAAGACTTACTTAGTTCTGACCTTCAGAGAGTGAACAGAGAAAGGAGGGGAGGCAATGGAAGACATATGGATCCGTTCACACCTCTGAAGCTGAAGGATCAACGCCACCGGGATCTGACTTTCAGAAAGGAATCCAGCTGATGACTGCTGTGCACACGTCCAACAGGGAGTGAGCATGTCTGTCTTTGTTGACCACGATGTGCAGCAAGCTATCTATTGAGCGTGTGTGTGTGTGTGTGTGTGTGTGTGTGTGTGTGTGTGTGTTGTGTGTGTGTGTGTGTGTGTGTGCGACAAAGGATGCCCGACTCAGCATCTTTCCACCAAGAGTGCCAGTGTTCACATCCAATAAGAACGCCTTCCCCCTGAACATGAACGCCTGTAGCCAGACTCACGCTTTCTCTTTCTGTCACACACCCCAAACACACACACACACACACACACAACACACCCACACACACACCACACACACACACACACACACACACACACACAACACCCCACACACACATGGGGGGGGATTCAAATATTTGCAGAGGTTTGATACAGTTTAGCCCTCACTTAAAGGACAGAGAAAACAACCTCGCTGTTATATGCAGGGACTCCCGGGGGTTGCAGCAAACACACCCACACACACAACACACCAACACACACACACACACACACACACAACACCACACACAACACACACACACACACACACACACACATTCACACACACACACACACACACACACACACAAATGACACAGGCTGCAGTGTTGTGGCAACTGCACCAACACTTCAAGATTCCAAAAAAATATATATGACTGACAGCATCTACAATTTAAAGAGGACATAATATGGGTGTATATCAGTATGTAGTGTCTCTACTTTAAAGAGTCCTCTCCTGCTGATGTTCAGGTGTTTATCAGTATGTAGTGTCTCTACTTTATAGAGTCCTCTCCTGCTGATGTTCAGGTGTATATCAGTATGTAGTGTCTCTACTTTAAAGAGTCCTCTCCTGCTGATGTTCAGGTGTATATCAGTATGTAGTGTCTCTACTTTAAAGAGTCCTCTTCTGCTGATGTTCAGGTGTATATCAGTATGTAGTGTCTCTACTTTAAAGAGTCCTCTCCTGCTGATGTTCAGGTGTATATCAGTATGTAGTGTCTCTACTTTAAAGAATCCTCTCCTGCTGATGTTCAGGTGTATATCAGTATGTAGTGTCTCTACTTTAAAGAGTCCTCTCCTGCTGATTTTCAGGTTCGTATCAGTTAGTAGTGTCTCTACTTTAAAGAGTCCTCTCCTGCTGATATTCAGGTGTATATCAGTATGCAGTGTCTCTACTTTAAAGAGTCCTCTCCTGCTGATGTTCAGGTGTATATCAGTATGTAGTGTCTCTACTTTAAAGAGCCCTCTCCTGCTGATGTTGCTGGCTGGCCGGCTCTGTTGTGATTGGTCAACCGCTTAGAAATGTCCCGCCCCTTAGCCTATCACGTACAATGTGTTGGGGCGACAGCCAATAGAAGCGCAAGTTTTACAAAGTGATGTGTTCAGAAAGTCAACAAAGGATTCCAATGGAGGCGTTTCAGGCGGGTTGGGGCGTGAGGAACTCTCTCCTGAGGGAACACAGGGGTCTGAGCCTTTGCAGACCATTTACATGCACTCAAACCTGAAGAACACACTACAGGGAATAAACACAATATAATAAAAGCATAATAGGGACTCTTGTTCAACATGGATATGGAGCACAGGAGTTACGGCCCCTACACACGGCGGCGTGCGTTGCCGCTTCAACGCTTCTGCCCATTCACTTTGAATGGGGTGACGTCACGATTCGCCGAACTGCATTGTGGGAGCAAAGCGTAGCTTCTCTCGAGGTGCTCGCTGCAAAAGTAGAGCAATGTTCTACTTTTGCCGCCTCGACGGAGGCGTCAGCCAATCAAATCCCTCGTATGTAAATCTGACAGTACAAGCAGTAGCCAATCAAACCGGGTGTATGTTGGGAGAGCCAGACCGCAGTTATTTCCCATATGTCAACAAAAGGAGGAGAAAATGATCGTGGCGGTAGGGAATCACCCGGTACTCTATGACCAGTCCCTCTTTACATACAGGGATACAAACCGGAGGAGCCAGGCATGGGGGAGGTGGCAGAGACAGTGGGGGAAACTGGTAGGTTTTCGCCTGTTTGGGGAGTTTATATCCAGTGTACTTCGTTTGAATGGACAGCTAGCAAGCATAGACAGTATATTTAGCCAGCATGGATGTAGCATGAATGCTTTGCTTTGTATGTCCGGGGCGGGACATTCATGTGGTTGGTTGTTGCTCGTGTTGACTCCCCAAGCTCAAGACACGCCCACCGCCAAGCGGCAACGCACGCCGCCGTGTGTAGGGGCCGTTAGAGGTTAAGTGATGAAGTTTGCATTTCCTTTCTTCTGCATGGCTGTAAAGGTCTCAGAGTTCGGTTGGAGGGCTGATTTAGGTTGCATGCTTCATTATTCATTAAAGAGATGTACTAGGATGTAACGCTGATTCGATGAGTGACCGTTCCACCGCTGGCAACATGTTCTGCCTGAAGGGCGAAAAAAAGCGCGGTTAGACCTTTTTGAAGAAAGTTCTCGAAGGTGTTCAGTCGGCAGCAGGACCCCGCCTGAAGGCTAACAAACCGTATCAACATCTGGCTGTGTTCCTTTTCACGTTAACGAGGCTGTAAAGAATTCAATCAATCAATATCATAACAATTTATTGATAGCCCAACATCACAGATTTGCCTCTGGGGTCTGTTTAATCTTTACAGCCATACCGACACCTGCTGTCCTTCAATCCCAGGATACAGGATACAATAAAAGTAATTAGATAGCATTATTTATTTGGATTGGATATACTTTATTAATCCCCGTGGGGAAATTGTTTCTCTGCCTTCGACCCATCCTAGTGTTAGGAGCAGTGGGCTGCCATTTTGAACGTCACCCGGGGAGCAGTGTAGGTGCCTTGCTCAGGGACACCTCGGTAGCACTTGGTCTTGCCGGGACTTGAACTGGTGACCTTCCAGTTGCCAAGCCAAGTCCCTATGGACTTCGCCACCACCGGTTTCCTTTTTGTCTTCTGGATTGGATTGTATCCTGTGACCTCTATTGAGTCTGGAAGGTCAATGACATTGTTTGACTTTGGACGGTATAAGACATCTTCACCTTGACACCTCCCATTGGTTTGTTGATTACGGTTCTGAAGTCTCCGTTTTTTAGCCGTGACCTTCTTGTTTTAGTTTTTGTTGCAGATGGCAACACGGAGGGCACCCAAATTGGACAATGCCCTTAAATGGACCTGTCAATCACAAGGCAGCCCAAACCCAAAGCACGTGTTTCTTTAAAGTTTCTTAATATGTTACACTAAATGGGACCATCATTAAAAAAAAATGTACACCATGCTGTCCTTTAGAAGATTTCAATGAACAACCGAGAATTAGGGAAATGTTTACTGATATAACAAATCAAGTGAGAAGTAGGTACATTTTTTCGTAGACTTCTATAAAATCTGACTTTTTGCTGCATCTAACCCCCTGCTGGCCATTAGAGAGAATGCGTTTTCAAGGCCCTTAAAGGTGGGGTAGGTAATTCACTTCAGAAACACTTGTTGTTATATTCCATGGAATGCTCTTAACATCCCGATAGCAATGAATATCTGAAGTGCTTTGACAACAAATCCATAAAAAAATATAATCTGTGGAAGCCGTGGCGCTGTAAAAAGCACGACCAATCATCTGAGCCGGCCCGGCTAAAGTAACTGGATGGCCTACCTGCCTGTCAGCCTTCCATCGGGGCACAAACTTACCTCGTGCCCTCATTGGTCATGTGCGCGTCCGTGTGTGTCGGGGGAGGGGCTCTGTGAGGAAGTGGCAGATTTTTTCCGGTTGTGTATTTTCAAATTCTCGCGCAATCGAGCCGGTTTCTCCAAAACTACCCCACCTTTAAACCATAGACTGTATTAAACCTGCAAAGTAATATATTTTACGCCAGGTCCAAAAACAAAATATGAATTGAATAGGAAACTATTAGAAGTTACAATCTGTATTCAGCTCAGTTCATGTCAAACATAGAATGTTCTCGAGCTGTGAGACATTTTTATTTGGAAAGTGTTACACTGAAATTACCTGCTTTCCGACTGACACACACACCGTGACTCAGATCACACCGACGTGACAATTATGTTTAATACGTGACTGGAGAGATTATCTCGCCGAGGAGACACTTCCTGCAGGAGCCATGGGACTCACAAAGACCTCGTAAATAAGTAGAATAAAACATAAAGCACTCACTCACATATTACTGAAGCAAGGCACGAAGACATACACGAGACAAAAGGAACACATTGTACAAAGACTGAAGCAGACGGAAAGCTCTCACTGATATAGAATGATAAGGGAAGGACAAAACCCAACTGCTGCCTCCAACTATAATCATTTATACATTTGACGACAGGTTGCACCAAAGACTTCAGACCACCTGCCATCAATTATACACAGCCGAGAAATTAAATATTAAAGAAATTAATATTCCATTGACCTATATCCATTTTTGTTCTTTGTGTCTGGCGTGGATCTAGTGCGTGTATAATTGTTACCAAATGTCAGTTAATGGATTTGGGAGCAGGGCTAGGAAGTGAGGGATGTATTATCTTAAATACCCCGCGCTGCGTTTAGCTGAAGCTTTTACCCAAAGACACTCACAATAAGTGCCTTCTACCGTGAAGGAACAAACTCAACAAAGCGGAAATCCTGCGAGTATCTTTCAATAAAGAGGTAATAAAAAAAAAGGGGAAACCAAAAGTTAAATTATTCAAAAGTACGGTGGCCTAAATGTCCAAAAACGGCCTAAAAACAATTCCATTAGAGGACTGCACTTTCAAGCAAAATATAAAAACACAAATGTCCCAGAACACATGCAGACGAAGACACAGCTTCACCAACTTGAGGAAACATGAGCAGCATTTACTAAAAGCTGCAAAACACTAAATCTTGCTCGAACAGAAACAAGGGAAATAAAAAAGGGACTCACAGGGACAGTAAAGCTGGCACACTGTCTCTGTTGTTGGAAACGTACCCAAGATGTAGGTTTTATTGGCTGGAGCAGAAACTCTCTGAGTCAGATCGTAAAGTGGTCCAGCAGACGGATTGGTGAGCCACAGCTAAACCCGGAGACCCTGTACCTCAAGCAGTGACAGCTAAACCTGGAGACCCTGTACCTCAGGCAGTGACAGCTAAACCTGGAGACCCTGTACCTCAGGCAGTTACAGCTAAACCTGGAGACCCTGTACCTCAGGCAGTTACAGCTAAACCTGGAGACGCTGTACCTCAGGCAGCTACAGCTAAACCTGGAGACCCTGTACCTCAGGCAGTTACAGCTAAACCTGGAGACCCTGTACCTCAGGCAGTTACAGC
>RQJG01053157.1:0-10752 GCA_009756435.1 Chionodraco myersi
GGGTTCAACATGTAAGAATTAGAAAGTACAGGTATTTGAGTTCAACATGTAAGAAGTAGAAAGTACAGGTATTTGAGTTCAAAATGTAAGAAGTAAAAGTAAAAAGTCGTCAGAAAATAAGTAGTGGAGTAAAGTACTGATACCAGAAAGATGTACTTGAGTACAGTAATGAAGTATTTGTACTCCACCTCCTCCCGCCTCTGGACTTGAGCGTGTCCTGTCTGATGAACAGGAACATGGCTCTTCATTACAGAAGACAACAGGGGAGAAATGGAGCCCATCTGTTGGCTAATAGATGCTAATCCTCTGAAGACACTGAGCGTCCTCCATCAGAGCCACAGGACGTGGCATGTTATCTGAACGCAGGAGAGGGTCGTCCAAGCATAGTTCCAATCTAGGCCACTGCATATCGTTTAGAAAGTGATGATCGAGTGCAAAATACCCTTCAAGTGAAACCAATTCAACTTCATTGGATAGCCATCTTGTGAACAGATGATTAATTTGCTTAAAATACGACCGTAGCTCTCATCCATCAAGGATTCTTGCTCTTCTGAATGAGTGTCCTTGCTCTCATTCTAAGCTGATATGGATAAAGCGTCACTTAAATGAAATGAGATGTGAAAGTTGTAATATTACGAGGTCTAGGGTTACTGTAGAGCAGGGGTGTCAAACTCAATTTCCTCGTGGGCCACATCAGCATTATGGATGCACTCAAAGGGCCGGGTGTAACTATATAAATATACATATATAAATACATAATATATATGAAATAATGTGTTATATTATTGCCTCGGCATTGGATTATTATTGGATAGGGTAATAACTTCATAATTAACTACGTCTGAAAGCAGAAGTCGAGGGCGAACAATTGAAAGTCTCTTCATGTCACAACATGAGATGCATTGTGGGACATGTAGTTTATGGGCAACGTGCTTCTGTAAAATAAGATAAGCTAACCTTTCTTAATCCCCGTGGGGAAATGCAGTAGTTCCACAGCAACAGGGTGAGATTGAAACACAGATTCACACAGATTAATAAAATTAAGGATAAATCAAAGATAAGAAAAGATAAATAAATAACTATAAAATAAGAAATTAATTAAAATGAACATATGTAGATATACTGTAAAGTAGCATGTAACCGTATAATAAACGTATTATAATCTTTGCAAGCTCTTGCGGGGCCGCATAAAATGAAGTCGCGGGCCGGATTTGGCCCCCGGGCCTTGAGTTTGACCCCCCTGCTGTAGGGTATGTATTGATACCGTGTAAAGGAGGGTTGCTTTCCTCTTAAGCCCCACGCCTGTTTTTCAGGTTCCAGGCTCCAAAAGGACATTCCCAGAACAAATGACCACGTCTTCCCTTCGAAGAGAAAACAAGAACAACAAGTTAGAAATGTCTTAAAGTCAGGACTTTGCTAAAGGTTTGTGGAGACGTGTGCAAAAAGCAGTCGATATGAAACAAGACATCTCGGTGAAACGTTGGTCATTTGAATGGACATGTATACATATTTGTATTTTTACATATATTTACGTAAGTGTGCAGATGTGAGTGCAGGTTAACGTCTTTTAACAATGCATGTTTTATGTTTGTACAATTATTCACTACCAAACCCTGTATATCCGTCTCATGTCAGAACGTGTCTCGACCCGTGAGATAAGACATCATCACTTCAGAAGCACTGCAGAGATATCAGGTCTTGTTTTTGGACAATGCATCATCTTGTTCAGTCAGAACATCTTATTTTGAGTTGTATCTCAGAGGAAACACGTGTTTTTTAGACATGTCCCGATCCGATCACGTGATTTTTTTTTTTTATAATTTAATGTTACAAAACAAAAATGACCATGTTGACGTCTTAAAGTCATCCTGAGGACTTAGTTTTGGTTTAAAATGACTCAACATCATGTATGTGTTGCTTCTCTTGGGCTTGTTTTCAGACCTGGTTGCTTATTCCTCTCAAAGCAACAGAGTGGGCGCAGTGTCTAATAGTAGCAGCAAGCTAACGAGAGGCTACGTTCAGCTGGTGACTCGGGAGTCGGGACGGAGAAAATGTCAGGAGTTTGGAAGTATTATGAAATTGAAAGCGAAGGCAGTGTAACAGCCAGATGCAATGTTTGCAAGGCAGAGGTTCCGCGAGGTGGAAAGAACAGAGCTACGTTCAACACGACCAATCTAACACGCCACCTGAGAAACAAACACCAACAACAACACGGCGAGTACACAGCGGCCACTCGGGTAACGGCACTGAGACAACCGACACTTTCAGAGACTTTCAAAAGGAAAGAGAAACTGCCCAGAACAGAGACAAGGCCAACACAATAACAGCCAAGATAGCTGAATTCATCGCGTTGGATGACCAGCCGTTATCTGTTACCTTTTTCTCTCTTAATGCATTGCATAAAGATCGGATCGGGAAAAATCGGTATCGGCAGATTGTCAAAATCAAATGATCGGAATCGGATCGGGAGCAAAACAAGGTGATCGGGACATCGCTAATATTTTTTTAACTAACATCAGAAAACTGAAACACTTTTGAGTATTTGCGGCTTATATTGTAACACAAAATGAGTTCTCGCAGCTAAAGATCTGATTTATCTAAATATCCCGTCTTATTTCAAGAAATCTTACCAAGCACTTTTTAATTTGTTCATTTGGCAGATTTTTGTTTTCATTATTGTTTAACTTGTTTTTAAACTCTAAATCAGGGGTGTCTCGCGACTTCATTTTATGTGGCCCCACAAGAGCTTGCAAAGAATATAATATGTTTATTATACGGTGACATGCTACAGAAGCACGTTGCCCATAAACTACATGTCCCACAATGCATCTCAAATATGACTTTTTTCTCAGAATTTGCCTTTTTTTCTTCAAAATATGCATTTTTTTCATAGAATTCCTTTTTCTCAGAATTAGATTTTTATTTCAAAATGATTCTTCTATTTCTATTTCCTCCAGAATTTGGTTTTTCTTTTTAAATCATTTTGGGACATACGCACTGAAGAGACTTGCAATTATTTGCCCTAGACTTCTGCTTTCAGACGTAGTTAATTATGAAGTTATTACCCTATCCGATGATAATCCATTGCAGAGGCAATGATGTAATATAATACATTATTTTATATATGATATATTTATATATGTATTTTTATATAGTCTTAAAGTTACAACCGGCCCTTTGAGTGCAACCATAATGCTGATGTGGCCCGCGATGAAATTGAATTTGACACCCCTGTTTTAAATGATATCAAGCCTTTGTACACTTGAAGGAAATTGTAGGTGTACCAGAACAAAGTAAAGTATGTGTCCATAGCGACCGCCTGCAACATGTTCTTAAATCAGAAACTAAACGTCCCGTTGATATGGAAACTGTTTTTAAATCTGTATCATGAACATCATACACAGCTAATGGCGTTACCGTCTGAATCAAAAAGGGATTCCTTCTCTCTTTTTCTCCCGCCATAATGCGCTCACTTTGTTGGCACCCCTTAAAAATGTTGGCTCGGTCGCAGTCGCCCTATTTCCCTCATTAAGGGAAACACTGGTTTCAAAGGACGGTCCGTGCACCGCGTCAGGGGGATGCGTCCGGTTTAAACCCCGAGCCGTGGATTCTGACACCCACTCAGGCGTGCTATTGCCTTTGATTTTGTGTTTAGTTTGTTGTTTACGGTGTGTGTGTGTGTGTGTGAGGGGTGTCAGCGGTGTAAACAGTGCATGTCCCCGGTGTCTGGGGGTATTACACTGAAGCGCAGCCATGCACGAAGGCCTGGGAGGGACTTTCTGAATCAGTGGACAGCAGCGAGAGCGACCTTTTCAACACACATTAAAACAGGGTCAGCTCACGAGAGGCAGGTTTGTGGGAGTGCGACACGAAGAGGGGAGGAAGACGAGTAAATACACGGGGGGGGGGGGATGCATGGCGAGTGCCCTCTTCACTATACCTTGTGAACATGTGCCCTTTCATCACTGGTATGCCCGTGTGCATCTGTCCATATGTGTTAGTGTTCCTCGGGAGGGAACGCGGATACTGGACGCGGTCACGATATGTTCTTCGGTTGATTCGTGAGGAGACGTTTCAAAGTTGCATGAGTGGTAATCAGGACGGAATACATTGGCGGTGTTTTACATGCACACCGGGCCATGCATCGATCAGAATACGCCGTCCGTGTTGTCGTGTTTGATATCAACCTGCGTGTGGAATCACGAGGCGAGGCCCTGCGTTCCCTCGGAGGAGTGTATAAGTAAAACACATGCATGGCTGCGCTTCTCCTACCTCAGCAACAATCTGTACACAAACGTCTCCACGTATCAAACTCGTGATCGTGTGACGTGCCGGTGTGTGATGTGTGTGTTGTGGTACCAGTGGGTCTCAGTGCATCCAGACCGGTGGAAGAGAAGAATGAACCAATTATAGAGAACAAGTCTGCCTCACAGCATACAGTATGTACGCGGGTAGGAGAGAGGTGTGTGTGTGTAGTGTGTGTGTGTTGTGTGTGTGTGTGTGTGTGTGAGAGAGAGAGAGAGAGAGACAAACAAAGACAGTGAAGGAGAGTGATTTTTGATGAAAAGAACACAGCCCCAAAAGAAGGAATCGAGGCGCTGAACAAAGGTAGAAATACAAGCAGCGTTTTTTTAAATATGTTAAGGAGAAGTCAAATATTGAAATATCGGGATTTATTTAAATGAGGAATCCTGAGGGTGGTGCACGCCTCACTTTGTGTACAAAGTACCTTTCCCTCTGCACAATTTTTTTAGGGGGAAAAGGGGGGGAAAGTGGCCCTGAACCTGACAATTTGGAGGATGCGGTCGCCTAGCAACAGACAGCAGCCGATTCCTAAAAAGCGAGGCTATCTGGCTCGTTTAATATTCTCCGCCTGCCAGGACACCACTCAACGCCAAATGTTGTTTCCATAGAACCAGATTTAGAAATGCAGCTTAACAAGCACATGTCGGCGCCGAACACAAACCGACGTGTCTCTCGTTTCTATCTGGCAGAAATCAAACACGCAGCACTTCCTTTATTTACACAAAAAGTCATTGCATCTTTAGAGGATGGCCAGTTGCTTATTATATTCAATATACAGATGAAGCCACGCATTTCATTGTCCACATATTGCGTTGGGATATTATCTAATAAGCCCTCGCACGCAATGGGGAATTAGCATCTGAAATGCCATGTTTGTGAGCTTATGACATGAGGCAGGGATCGCAGTCGAGGTGTTTTGTTATATTACAGATAAACACAAAGCAATTTCCCCTTGAATTTATTAACATTTCAGACGTGGATGCTCAATCTGCGGACATGTGTGCGCGTGTCCTGCAGGTTGGGAGATGCAATAAGCTGGGGAAGTGGTGCGTTGTGTGTGAAGTCAGCTAAAGATTCAAACGGGGCAAGAGGAGATTCCTCCAAAGGACACACAAGATATTTTGAAATTCTCCAATAGACGAAATATTACCTGCTTCTGAACAACACATCAAAAACATGATTATTTTGTATTTTCTGCTTAATAGTTTGCGTTGAATCCTGTTAGAAATTAAAGTCAATGTTTGATAGCATAATGTAGCATACCGTCAGTTTGAATGCTATTTTATTCTGGAAAAAACCGGAAGTTCTCAATACCAAGCTTTTATTCTGAAAATCCTTCATCTCCGGTTAGCATTTAGCATGTGGCTAATATACCATTTCCTATCGATGTGAATTTAGCAGCGAAATGACATGGAGTGATGCACACCGAAACCTACTGATTTAACACCACAACTAATGTAACCAAGAGATTATTATTGCTGAATATTAAATGAAGGTACAGTTTATTTGAAGACGTTATTGTTTACAGACGTGGGTAGCATGAGACAACATCCGGAAGTATTTCCTGTATTTTTTAGAGTGTTGATTTCAGCGGTTGAAATGTATTTAGATGAAAAGTCATGAAAGAGATGAGGAGGAGAAGATGCGTGTCTAGTTATACAATGAATGTAACATGTCGAAATCCTCCGTTTAACGCGATATCAGACACAGAAGACCGAGGGGGAAGTCTCTCCTCCCACAGCCTCCAGAGAGGAGGAGCGAACAGCCAGCAAGCGGGAAGGACGAATGCTTGTGAGGTCTCTTCTCCACGGCCGAAGCTGCAGCCTTTCTCTCCTCACTGAACAATATTCTGCATGTAACATAACCGCCATTTTTATTAATTAAAGTACCCATTTTAAACTTCTCAGAGACTCTTTTTAGTCTCCTTTTTAGGACGCGAGAATAACTATGGCTGGAAATCAAAGCCTTTTTCTCCACAAGCTTTTGCTAACTTCGCAGCCTCCCCAGTATCTCCGTTATTAAGGTTTCTCTCGCACATTGCTCGGGGATATATCCTAAGTGACTGCTGTTGATCTCGCCACCAGTGTTTCTCACAGAGCTGTGAATAATAGATAGGAAGGCTGACCACAGATAATATGTCTCTCAATGAGGACGTAGCTCCTAGCGCAGAGAATGCTAACAAGCATGCTTTTTATCTCCTTCTCTTTTTATTTTTGCAAAGTCCTTTTATTTTTCCGTTGGCTCTCATGCATTTATTAATACCGGAGCTCCTTTCAAAACATCTCTCTGGATAAGATGGATAACACATTCCTTTTATCATACTCTCACACACACACACATACACACACACACACACACATACAAACACCCATACACACGCACACACACACCCCATACACACGCACACACAAACACACCCATAACACACCCATACCGCCCACACAAACCCACCCATACAACACACAACACCCATACACACGCACACACACACACAGTACACACACCCATACAGCACAACACAACACACCACATACACACACATCACACCACACCACACCCATACAACCCCACAGCGCACATAACACACACCCCTACACACACACATACTCACACACACACCCATACACACACGCAGAGTATCAGACAGTGGTGAGCTGTGGAATCGGATGGGAGGGCTGGATTGAGGTTGTGTAGTCTTTCAACACATACATTTGGGTCACAGAATAGATTATCACCCCCCACACACACACACACACACACACACACCCCACATGTCACTCTGACACTGACAGAGACACTCAATCCCACACCACTCATAAATTATGTTTTATGAACATGTACCAGAATCAGAGACATCGTTACAAAATAAGACGTTTTCTGTGTTCTGATGTCAGCTGGTGAGTTTCCTATAAGATGTTTTTAAGAGACTTTGACCGATAGGGCTTCCACACCAACGCGGCTCCCGCTCTCGCTCCGTGCTGGAGCTTTTCTGGTTCCGAACCGGTTTTTCTTTTCAGCCCCCGTTACGTTCACACCGCCCAGAGCCCGACTGGTGCTGCCGCTGCTGCGTCACGACGTCACCGTTTACGTCGCTGATTTTCTCCCCGACAGCGCTCACAACAACAACAACAACAACAACAACGGGGGACTGCGTCCGGTCGATGATCGTGTTGCTTTTAATCACACGAAGCCAGATTCAATTAAATAACGACTTCTCCAACCTAATACTTTTCAGTCTGAATTGCCGCTGTTTGGCATCACAACGCTGTTATGAACGTTTCTCTGGTATAAAATGGGTGATGTTACCATAGCAACCGAAGCTAAACTGACCATCTTGTTGTTGCTATCCTATTGTGGCATACGCCGTTTTCTACAGGCGCATTTTACCGGCTGGTTTTTCATTATGATTCTACTTGTGATAGTCGGACACGACAACCTGTGCAGCCCGTGTATTGATTCCATCCGATAGCTGCTAAAACAAAACGTCTGCGTCTCTCCACGATGATCGAGGACAGCGAACGGATGGTCAAAGTAAGGCACAAAGAAACAGAACCACACGAAGGCTGGTGTTGCCTGACTTTATAAAGTGGGTTGCCTTCTAGTCACTCAGAGCTACTGCTTGTTACAACTTGTATTTGCCGTACTCGCCTTTAACTGTTCGCTCAGGTTAATCCCGCCCCCCTCCGACGTGAGCGTGACGTATGCGGTTCTTGCTTCCAGACCGACAATGTTTTGGTGCTTGAAACGAACCGGATTCCGGAGCTTAGAGGCGGCTCCGCTGCGGTGTGAACAGGAAAAACCGGTGCTTTTCAGGCTCCAGCTCCGAACCGGCCCTGGAACCGCGTTGGTGTGAAAGATGCTTAATATATATATTTCTATATATCTGCTAATGCCTAAAATTAGCATGATAGGTGACCTTTGAGTTATTAGGTTTATATCAAGTGTAACGACATTAGACGAATATACTTGGCACGATTTGACATGTTTGCCGTGTGTCCCTCTCCGCCATATGAATAATCCACATTCACTAATACATCTTCTTTCTATAGAAGCTGCTGTCAGAGTCAATCAAGCAGCACTTCAGAGTTGTTTATGTGTATGAAGTCGACTCCTAGATGCTGAACGAGCCCTGGTTTATCGTGTGGACTTCAGAGGCCACATCAAAAGGATCCTATAGGAAAGCAAAGGCTCTCCACTGAGAAGAATCCGCCGTGTTTGAAGTCAATGACAGCTTTTAGGGATTTGGTGGAGGCTCAAGCCTTCTCTTTGCCCCCTTTCACACATGGAGATGAGTGTGTGTGTGTGTGTGTGTGTGTGTGTGTGTTGTGTGTGTGTGTGTGTGTGTGTGTGTGTGTGTGTGTGTATACATGTGTGTGAAGGTGACAAAGACATAAAGTACAATTTCAGCTACCCTTGACAGCCAATAGGAAGCTCAGACAGATTTAAAACTAAATTGCCAATCAACATTAAACTTAAACGATTAAATATAACCTGAGGGGCTCCTCAAAACTATTTGAATCTGTCTGGGGCTCTATGATAGCCTACATAGCTGAACTTAAGACACTACATTAAGGAGAAAGAGGGGGAACTACGAATGTATGTTTTTTTTTTCTTTTTTCTCCTTGTGTCTCTTTTTATATTAATTTTTTTTTTCTTTTATTTATTTTTTATTTATTTGTTCTGTCTTTGTATACATGTATGTATGTATGTAGGTAGGTACGTGTATGTATGTGCATGTGAACATGTGGGTATACATATGAGTATATGGGTACAAGTATTACTGTTACTATTCTTTATTCCCTTATCTATTCATTTTCTTTTAATATTATCTTCTATATTACTTTACTTTTACCTATACAGGTATCTATCTTATTTATTTAGTTAGTTATTTATTTTACTAGCTAGGACCGGGAGGGAGGGAGAGGGGAAAAATAAATAAAAATATTGACTGTATAAATGTAAACTCATTGTGCCTGAAAAAAGTAAAAAAAAAAAAAACTTAAACGACAAAATAAGTCGTAAACTGCCATCCCTTTGAATACGCAACAGAAGTCCATGTTTTTATATATTCCTATATATAAAATATATGCTGAAACATAGCATAATAGGACACCGTTAAAGTAGTCCCGGCATACCATGTGGCTTAATTAAAATGTCAGTAAGAAGGTGTAACAGCTAGTCTTGCTACATGTCGGCCGTCTGATATCCCGGTGGTTTTACAGGACATCTTTGGCATGTTGTTGACGTTGTGGCACGGAGACAGCTTTGTTTGTGTTGACAGACAGGAGGTCCGCCCCCACAGACACCTCCTCCTCTCCTTGGTGCACATCAAGGGGATTAGCATCTTCTCAGGTAGAACAAGCCACATCAATGGAGTTAAAGATCCGCATGCGTTTGTGCACACGCAGCGGGCCACGGAGCCGCTGACTCAGCCCTCTGCGAGTTCAAGTCTTTGACATCAATCCATCGGCTGGGGGCGGAGCATCCTTCATGGATTCACCTTCCCCTCCCGCCTAAAGAGGGAGTGAAGTGTCCTCTTGATGGGCTTACATCTGGGGAGAGAAGATGCAGAAAGAGAAGAAGGAGGGATGAGGGAAAGTGGAGGAGATGGGTTAGGCTGCAGCTGGTGGGAGGAAGGATCTGAGAAGGAGCTGAGGATGTTTTTCCTGTTGACTTATTCTTCCTTTCTTCTCTGATTTCCACTCTTCCCACTTTGCTTGTTAATTCCTTTCCTCCCAGTCCTCTGTTTCACTCCGTACATTGCTCATGCTTTTCTCGAGTTGCCTGTTTTCAGTTCTGACGTCCTTCCACGTGACTTTACTGCTCCTGTGGGTGATGTCCACAGTGATGAATCTACATGTCTGATATGTGTAATTGTAAAGCGCTTTGAGCACCTGTAAAAGCGCTCTAATAAAAAATGTAATACATTATTATTATTACATTACATGTCACTTGTTAGACGCTGTCGTGGCTATTTGTCAACAACAATAACACTTCAAAATGCCACTGAGGCCCCAGTATACTCGAAGTCCAGGACTCAGATCTAGGACTCAGGATAGAGGGTCCAGAGGCCTGTACTACGAAGCTGGTTCAACCTAACCTGGATATGTTTGAGTTAGCCGGTTGGCCTAATCCAAAACATACGTGCTCTCGCTAAACTACGACGCGGGTTATCAAGTGGATCGCTCAAGCCAGCCGTGTCCTATCTAGTTAGGTGCGCGTTCACATGAAAGGGGTGGTATCTGGAGCAGTCGACCAATCACAGACATGGAGAAGCGCACTGACAGTGCAGCGTCATACTTCCTGAATGAAAAGTGAACTTTAATACTAGTCAAAAATGAAGACGTTAAACTTTAATAATCCATGACTTAAACACTTGATCAGGATCAAAGCCTCAGAGCTGCACCTGCAAGGTGAATACAGCTGGGAACAGAACAAGTGTTTGAA